>JASTWK010001855.1:0-23280 GCA_030770225.1 Temnothorax unifasciatus | reverse complement strand
ATTACACTTTTGAACTAGTGCAAGCAAGTGCAAGTGCAATAAGTTAGAATGAAACAAATATACTTTTCTCTCGTTCTAACTTATTGGTGGAAAGATGGCGACGAAATGTTGCAAGTTATTCCGTTCAGCAAACCTCCCCTCTACGCGGAACATTTTTCGTGACCATCTTTTGCTTCTCGACACTATCTAGTCATGTCTCCTTATACTACTTCATGGTCCCATGGGGCGTATAGCCAATCACAAGATCCCTTGAGCATCCATTTTGAAAATAAACTTTGTAAAACAACACTGTGATTGGCTTATTATTCATTAATAACGCTGCTAAAAATACGCTCCATGGAACAGCCAATGTTGTGCTGGCGTAACAAAAACGAGCATAAAGTCTGTAATTAGCAAAGCTTTTGTGCGCCATACGCCGGTACGCCATACGCTGGCTCTATGGGACTTCGCCCTAATGCGTAAGCATAAGAAAATTGATTGGTCTATTTTCTTATGCACATGTATATAAACCAATCAATTTTTTTATACTTACAAATTATGCGTGTGCAAAAAGTGTGTGCTCCCCGCTTTGGTCATAATCGTACGGTTGTAAGATAATAGACCAATCACATTCGATTATTCTTCAAGCGCGAGAAAAATAATTGACTGTGATTGGTCTATTTTCGGTAATTCTTCAGTTTAGCTACTCCAGCACAGAAATCGATGAAATTAGGCTTATTCGACGCGTTTTTGCACGAAACGAAAAATCTGGCAGAAAAAAGTGTCGCTCTGCCCCGCGACGCGAAATATTAATCGTTAAAGTTGACAGGAATCTGGGATTGGTTAATTCTAAAAGTAACAGCCAATCACGTTCGATTGCTACTGAGCGGTTTGTTTTGCTGAAAGCGTCCAATGGGCGCGAAGTGGACAAAAAAGAACAAAGATCACAGAGATTATAGAGCGGTAAGTCAACTTGGTAAATCGACTTGGTAGCCAGGAGCGTACAGCACAATATATCAAGGGGTTTCTCGAGTGCCCCAAAAATTCCAAAATTATTACCAAAGCCACCAAGCGGTTTTTAAATTTCAAAAATTGCTTCAAATAATACCGGGTAACTTGTAAATACTAGAAATTAATTTAAAATACTTAAAATTAATTCTAACATGTACCAGGTGGCTTTTAAATTATCAGAATTGTTTTTGATAGCACCGGGTGGTTTGTAAATTATGATGAGATGAGCTTTGAACGAGCGATGTGCTCCCGCCAACTTGAAAGGGCAGCGCCCGTGTGACGCGCGCCTCGGAGCGCACGCGTGCGTGCGGTCGCGGTGTGCGCTAATTGAGTTTCGACCATCTTCGTGTACAGACGAGCTTCGTTCGTTGACGTGATAAATCGGTCTTTGAGAGTGTGATATTGAATAAACTTATTTAGAGTATCGAAAATACAGAACTAGTTATTTGCTACCCGTCCCGCCGTATCTGAGAGCGTTCCAGATAACAACTTCCAATATAAATACTTGGAATTAATTTAAATTTGTACCAGGTGGCTTTTAAATATGTGAAATTAATTCTAAATCGTTTTTAATGTTACCGGGTAACTTCTAAATTACCAAAATTGCTTAAAATAATACCGGGTGGCTTTTAACTACTTGGAATTAATTCTTACATGTACCAGGCGTCTTGTAAATTACCGAAATCGCTTTTAACGATACCGGGTAATAATTTTTATAAAATTACCACAATTATTTCCAACTGCTACCGGGTGACTTGTAAATTTCGACAGCTCGATTTCGGTAACCCCTTGGGAATCGCGGAAAAATAACCCTAGAATCAAGCACGCACCACCCCAAGTAATTCGGAAATGTGGTGTAAAAAAAAGCAATATCTCGGGAATTACGGCAGCTGGCGCATGGCGACCGGTGGCGCTAAACTCAGAAAAAAAAACATCGATGGGGGTATAAACCACCCCCCTATACTAACTCTCAATTAGGTAAAATCTGTATCTCGGAAACGGCGTGAGGTACGGGGTCGGAACCAACGCCATTCTCTTTCTCTCGTCAAGTTGAACATCTCGTCAAGTTAAAAAAGTATTTAAGGGGATCCAAAATTCTCAATTATCAATTCTCAATTCTCAATTCTCAATTATCAATTATCAATTATCAATTCTCCAGTCTGGTGAACTGGGAGCCGTGATATGCGTGGTGTCTGAGCCCACCCGCATCCCCGACTCCCAGCAATGGTACTGCAGTCGTAATGGATTAGCTGCTATATGTATAAATACTAGCATCGCAGTTTATCCCACAGCTCTGTTTGCGCGGGGCGAACATTCTGTTGTTATAAGATACGGGAGTATTTACATAGCCTTGTGTTATATGTCTCCAAATACGGATTATAGTGGCTATTCTAATTTCCTTGATGAATTGTCTACCATGTGCTCAAGTGTCTCGAGCAACAAACTGCCGGTCTGCGGCGACTTCAATGCCCATGCACAACTTTGAGGCTCCCGTACTTCTGACTTCAAGGGCGACTTGCTAGAGGGTTAGGCCGCGCAGATGGACCTACGCCTGATGAATATCGGAACAAACCTACCTTCGTGGGACATCGTGGGAGCTCTATCATTGATTTGACGTGGACATCTCCCGACTTATCTAATAAAGTTCGTGCTTGGTCGGTACGCGGGGACGTCGCGACGTTGTCTGACCACCTTTACATCACCTTTTCTGTCTCTGACACGGCGGGCAAACCTTTTGTGCCTCCGCACAGCGTAAGGTAGAATTTTCGAACAATGGACGTGGAGCTGTATAAGGCTTCGATTGATTGGACGTGTGCCGTCACCCCGCGCGACGAGAAATACATGATCAACGCGTGACCGGATAGATGGATTCATTGCTGCATTACGGATGCTTGCAAAGCTGCTGTCCCCTGCCTTCGGGCGCGCGGGCGAGGCCACCAGGCATATTGGTGGAGCGCAGATATTGCTTCTTTACGTGCCGCGGCTGTTGGAGCTAGACGGGCGTGGACTCGTGGCCGCTTAAGAGATCTACCAGAGATCTCGGAGCACAAGAGAGGAATGTGGCCTTCTTGCAAAGCATGAACTGAAACGTGAGATCAATAAGGCGAAATCAACTGCATGGCGGAAGTTAATCACAATTCTGGATGACGATCCATGGGGATTACCCTATAAGATAGTCTTGAACAAACTCCGTAAACCAACCCCGGGTCTCTCCGTCAGTCTCGAGCCCGACATCCTGAATACCCTTATGGACAAACTCTTCCCACCGGGAAATGCGCTCGCCCCGATTGACCTGGGCAACTGCGAGGAGGACTGTATCCCTGTCACTGAGGAGGAAGTTTTGAAGGCCATTGCAGCAAAAACTAACACCGGCATGGCTCCTGGATCGGATGAACTGAAGGCTACTGCGTTGAAGAAATTACTCCCGGCTATGATTTGCAGGCTTGCACAGATTTTTAACATCTATTTGAAACATGGCATATTTCCGCCATACTGGAAGCTCGCGGATCTGGTCTTAATACCCAAGGGTGAGATCCTTCCCGGTGAAGCGCCTAAAGCACGGCCTATTTGTTTACTGATCGAGATAGGCAAGACGTTCGAGCGTGTGATCGCGAACCGCCTGACTGATTTTATGGACGATAATCCGCCCGCTTTGGCCGAAAACCAGTTTGGCTTTAGAAGGATGCGATCGACAACAGACACCCTATTTTTAGTTAAAAATATAATTACTGAGGCTCGAGCTCAAGGTAAAATGGCATTAGCGTTTTCACTGGATATAGAGAACGCGTTTAATTCGGTCAAACTGCTTGGCATAAAGAGGGCCCTACGTACCAAGGGTTTTCCCAAGTACCTTCGTCGCATTATAGAGGCCTACCTTACGGGAAGGAAGATCAGATATGTCACTTCGACTGGTTCGCGCCGCACGCGGAGGGTCAACAGAGGGGTTCCGCAGGGCTTGGTGCTGGGCCCCCTTTTATGGAACTTGGCATTTGACGCGGTTCTCAGGACGCTTATTCCTGACGGGTGTCACATCATATGCTACGCCGATGACACTCTGCTTGTGGTCATTCAGGACAACTTCGATGCTGCGTGCGCCTCGGCGGTCAAATGCCTTGAACGCATGCTCACCAACATCCAGGACCTTGGCCTGAAAGTCTCATGGCCCAAATCTGAGGCAATATTCTTCGGTCGATGCCCACGCGATGCCTACCTCGAGTTCGATGATGTTAAAATCAAATTTACCAATAGTATGTGTTAGAGCTAGCGTCAGAGCACGATGTGCCGATTTGAATATCGCGCGGTGGTATACCGATCGCGTGCGACGCCACCGGCGAATCGAGTTGAGCGCGTACCATGGAGAGAGTCCGAGCGCGCGGACCGGCGACACATGGCTCGAGAGCGGGCGAGAACAGTCTAGAACACGAGAGACACGCCATGGAACCGCGAGCGTAACGGTCGCGTAACGGCCCGTGCGTAAAAAGTTTGTACAACAGCATTAAAATCAGCAAAGGTGAAGATCAAGCGAACGAGTTTTCTTTGCCCCTACGTAACTCCTCCACGCGAAACGTGTCGTGTGGAACAGTATGAAGTACCTGGGTGTTCACATTGACCGGAGGTGGACTTTTAACAATCACTTTTCATTCGTGGCGTCTAAGGCCTCTAGAGTTGGCAGAGCACTTTGTGGAATCCTGCCGAATTTACGCGGCCCTATTGAAAATAAACGGAGATTATATTTTACCGTCATAACGTCTATTATTTTATACGCGGCTCCAATTTGGAGCGACGAGCTCACGGCGTCTGGTAGCCGGCTGCGCGTCTTGACCCGCGCGCTTCGTCTTACTGCGCAGCGTACAGTGATGGCCTATCGTACCGTATCTTACGAGGCCGCCACTCTGTTGGCGAGAATACCGCCAATACATATATATGCGACGTACTTACGACGAGTCTACCTGAGACTGAGGGAGATGAAGGAGTCGGGAACTTTTAACGCCAATTCTCCGACTGAGGTGCGTGCAGAGGATTGGACGGACCTAAGGAGATTGTGGGGCAGTACATATCCGAGGCGAACACCTTTTCGGAAGGAGAACTAGGGAAGCCATTCTCCCAAATCTTGAACCCTGGTTGGATAGACGTATCGGTTTTACCTTTAGGATTATCCAACTTCTCACTGGACATGGATACGTTGGGTCTTTCCTGTTCAGGATCAACCGCGAAAACACCCCTATATGCAGATACTGCGGATTAGAGGAAGATACCTCCGAACACACCCTGGCAGTATGTAACTCTTGGAGTCTAGAACGGGGTGAGTTGACCGCTGTGATCGGTCAGGACCAGGGCTGCCAGATTGGGCTATTTTTTTTTTGCTATTTGGACTCTTGTGCGGTATAAATTTTCAAACAAAAATAAAAAAAAAATTAAAAATAGCCCAATCTGGCAGCCCTGGTCAGGACCTCTCCTTGGCGACAGTTGTCGCGTCCATCTGTAGCTCCCGTGAAGCATGGAACGCCTTTTCACGTTCGCGGAAAGAGTTCTTCAAAGTAAGGTGGAAGGCGAGAGGCGGAGACAGCGGGGCCTGCTGGACCCCGGATTGGTCGCTGACGAGAATTCGTAGTGCTTCGCGGATGATCCGGTTCTCTATGGAACATTATTGTTACGTCCTGAGAACTCCACGATTTCCCTTTTCCGCTTAAATTCCTCTGCGCTCAGGATAGCCGTTAAGATTAGAATAAGGTAAACTAAGCACGGACGGTTGTCGATCGACGAGTGAGCCTTGATTCTTGCACATTCCTTTTCCTTTTTTTTATAGGTAAAGTATCTGTTTACCTAGGCACTTAAACGCAACCTTCCAGATGACAAACTAGTGACGGACGAAGCATACGTGACTAGATTTTCATCGACCTTGTCAGGCCTGAAATTGAAAGAATGAAAATCTGGCGACACGACGCGCCAAATGGGCCTTGATGGGTTGATGAAGATCTTTATTGCATCAAGCGAGGTTTCAAAATGCACGTACGATGTTTCCGACAAGCGGAAACAAAGCGACGTGCCATAAATATACTGAGACGTGTCCATAAATATACGTAGTAGAGTTTTTTTTTTTTGCATTTATGATTAAGAGGTATGCATCGTCCGTCAACACAAAAACAGAGGTCGCGAGATAAAAAAAAGACCCTAATAAAAATAACCGAGAAATAACCAGTAATAACCGGAAAACAAGTGTCACTGGAAGAGTTGCACCCCCAGTAAGACAGTGGGGGCCTTACGAGAAGACTCGCCAATGAACAGTCAGAAAAATCGACAATCGTCTCCGGTTTTCTAGGATAGGTGAAAGTTTAAGAATCCGCCTCTCGGGTAAAAACAGTCTGCCAACGAGAAATCCTTTAAATAAAAATTAGAAGCATCTTTCCAATCAGAAGTTCCCAAAATGAAAACCTGACACATCCCACACAAAATTCATCCCTTCCATCCCTTTAACTTTCCTATATAAACCCCGACATTGAAGCACTCACGCTCATTCATCCTCATTCATCTTCATCTCGTGAACTTCGGCCTGCTCGAACCCTACAGTCAGACTTCCAAGCTCAGTTGTGCGCGTTAAAATTGCGAGTGTTACTGAGGGACCGAGAATCGTCGCTATTCGTACCAACCACCATCAAGAAGTAAGTCGTACATACACTTCATTTATTATTCCCATTTTTGTGTGCCCAGAAGTTCTCTCGGTTAAACATTGATTCATAACCCTTAAACATTAACCCTCTAACCCTCCAATCACCTTTCCTATATTACTCCCGAGTTAGCTGATTAATCGGCGGGCTCGGAATAATTTATTTCTATTCACTGCTGGGAACCTCAGCAGATTCTCTCTCAATACTCCTGTTTAATTGCTTTAGCGTTACTCGCTCAAGGTAATTAAGAATCCCTTCTCTTAGCGCTATTCGCTCAAGATCTCTCAATACTCCTGTTTAATTGCTTTAGCGTTACTCGCTCAAGGTAATTAAGAATCCCTTCTCTTAGCGCTATTCGCTCAAGATCTCTCAATACTCCTGTTTAATTGCTTTAGCGTTATTCGCTCAAGGTAATTAAGAATCCCTTCTCTTAGCGCTATTCGCTCAAGATCTCTCAATACTTCTGTTTAATTGCTTTAGCGTTACTCGCTTAAGGTAATTAAGAATCCTTGTCTTAGCGCTACTCGCTCAGGACCTCCCGTCAATCCGCTGTTCTTTCTTAAGCTTATTCTCCCATCTAGTTGCTTTAGCGATTATCCGCTCGGAGTAGTCTCTTTTTCTATATTACTTCTGAGTTAGCTGATTTATCGGCGGGCTCGAAGTAATCTCTATTACTATATTGCTTCTGAGTTAGCTGATTTATCGGCGGGCTCGAAGTAATCTCTATTATTGAATTGCTCCTGAGTTAGCTGATTTATTCGGCGGGCTCGGAGTAATCTCCTTTCTATTCACCGCTGGGAACCTCAGCAGATTCTCTCTCCTCAATTCCAATCCTCCAAAATCGAGTCGACTTCTCGCGGTTAACGGTTCTTAACAATTAACAAGCTATTAACTTGTAGTGGAATCGCACGGTCCCCCCCTTAAGAAATCTCGAAGGGCCATAAAACACGAGCGGGATCGTCAGAAACAGCAAGAGCGAAAGAAATTAGAAAGGGAACAAATTAGACCCGGTTTTTCGCCGGCCGCCAGTCCACCACCCCTCCCGGCCTTTACGGAGGAGCCCGGTTGCTCACACGAGAGCCGCCCCGTTACCCCGCCATCTCGCCCTATTATCCTCCCCTCTCGCGATATTCCCGCGCCTCGTCGCCCGGTTTGTCGCGTGGCTCTTTTCCGCGTGGTCCCCGTAAACCTTGATCCTGCCCCCCTGCTCGAACCCTCGTATTCCCCTGTCCCATCTCCGACCCCTTCGACCGCCTCCACGGTTGATGTTCTCGACCTAGAAGTGGATCCCGAGATCGTCACACTAGACTAAGCTTCAAACCCCGTTAGATTTAAATTAAATTATGTACATTTTAATCCTACACAATAGACATCTCATTAATGTTTCGATTTAATTTACTAACACACACATTACAAACATGTCCGATATTTACACTATTAACCCCTTCGTTGGCATTGACGCAATAGTGCGTCAAATTAATCCGTGCCCTGTGTGGCATTGACGCAAAAGTGCGTCAACCTTTTTTTTCCTATTTAACTTGCTCCGATTTGGCATTCAAGTCTTATACGGAGGTTTTTGGGGTCGCTGATTACGAATCTGAATTCAAAATTTGCAAATTCAAAATGGCGAATCCAAAATGGCGGATGAAAATGCAAAAAATTACTTGATTGGGATGAAATTTGCCACTCAGGGGTTTTTGGGGTCGCTGATTACGAATCTGAATTCAAAATTTGCAAATTCAAAATGGCGGATCCAAAATGGCGGATGAAAATGCAAAAAATTACTTGATTAGGATGAAATTTGCCAATCGGGTTTTTTTTTAATTTCTGAATTTTGAGTTCCGATTTGTAATCAGCAACCTAAATAACCCATAAGTACCAAGATTTATCCAAATCAAGCCGTTTTTTGTATTTTTGTCCGCCATATTGGATCCGCCATTTTGAATTTTCGAATTTTAAGTTCAAATTCATAATCAGCGCCCTCAAAAACCCCAGGGTACAAATTTTTAGGATAAAAAATTTTCCTGCCATTTTGGGCACTTTTTGTCGAATTCTCTCTGCCAACAAAGGGGTTAAATGTATTCAATTTATAACGATGCACCCCCATCGTTAAAGCATCGTCCCCGGCTGCCACCCGCCGGGTTTAAGAAGAGCAGGTCGAAACGCTGTATAACAATATGCACCCGCGGTACCAGATGTACATCCGCCGCGATACCGTGACGCGTACCCGCGACATTCTGCGCCTGGCGGAGGAATTCGAGCATATCGAGGAACAGACGCGCGCCCGACAAGCCGCCACTCCGAAGCCCGCGATCGCCGCCACAGCGTACGACCGCCGCGAATGCTGCTGGCGGTGCAAGCAGAGAGGGCATACGCGGTTCGATTGCCGACGCCCGCCGCGCCGGTTTTGCTCTCAATGCGGCAAGGACGACGTCTTTACGAGAGACTGCCACCCGCCGCCGGGAAATGCCGCTCGGGCCGGGGACGAAGCGGCCGCCCCCCGGTCCTCCGCTTAACCTACAAGCCACGTCCGCACCTGACCGTACAAGTATCTAAGCAACCGTTTGATGCACTTGTAGACACCGGATCCGAAGCATCATTCGTAAATGCACGAACCGCCGACCAGATAGCCCGCGATTTCCCGATCCACCCGGTCGACGGACGGGTGCATCTCGCCGATGGGTCAAGCACGGCCATACCGGGGCTAATAACGTTCCCCATTACCGTACAGGGGCGAATGTTCTGGCACCGCTTCCAGATCATGCCGACGCTCGAATACGATATCCTGATAGGCGTAGACTTATGGGCGAAATTGGATTTCGCCATACCGCCTCCGCCTCCGCCAAGCGCAGAACCACGCACCGCCGCGGTGGACCACGCATCCGAGGGGGACGCGCTAACCGAGGAGGAACGGCTCCGCCGCTTCCTGGCCGAGGAGCTCGAGAAATTCGAGGCCGTGCGGGGCCCCACGAACCGCGGCGAACACATCATACGCGTCAAAACCGACCGCCCCGTCAAACAACGGTACAGGCCACGAAACCCGGCCATGCAGGCCATTATCGACGCGGAAGTCGACCAAATGCTCCGAGACGGCATTATCGAACCGTCCCACAGCGCGTGGAGCTCGCCGATCGTCATAGTGCGAAAAAAGAACGGCAAAAACCGATTTTGCATCGACTTCCGCCTGGTCAACGAATTAACCGAGAAGGATGCGTACCCCATGCCGCACATCACCGCGACGCTCGATAAGTTACGAGGGGCCCGTTACCTGACTACGCTCGATCTGAAAAACGGATACTGGCAGGTACCGCTCGCACCCGGGAGTCGACCCGTGACCGCCTTCACCGTCCCCGGCAGGGGGTTGATGCAGTTCACCGTAATGCCGTTCGGACTGCATTCAGCCCCGGCCACGTTCCAACGCCTGCTCGACACGATACTCGGACCCGACCTCGAGCCGTACGTATTCGTGTACCTAGACGACATCATCATCATCAGCGAGTCATTCGACGAGCACCTCCGCATTTTGCGCGAAGTTTTCCGCCGGCTCCGCGAAGCCAATCTCCGCATCAACCCGGAGAAATGCCGATTTTGCACCGACCGAATCAAATACCTCGGACACGTTGTCGACCGCGACGGGATTCGGACCGACCCCGACAAAGTTAGCGCCATCGCAAACTGGCCCGTACCACAGAACGTCCGGCAGATCCGGCAATTCCTGGGGATCGCATCCTGGTACCGCCGGTTTATTAAAGACTTTGCGACGCTCGCCGCCCCCCTTACCGCCCTGACCCGTAAGCCACGCCCGATGGAATTGGGGGGAAGCCGAGCAAAGCGCATTCGAAGCGCTGAAGGCCGTGCTGACCACCGCGCCGGTCCTCGCGTGCCCAGACTTCACGCGGCAGTTTTACCTGCAAACGGACGCCAGCAACACCGGCCTAGGGGCCGTGCTGACGCAATACTTCCCGAGGGCGAGCGCGTCATCGCATACGCGAGCCGAACGCTGAATCCCGCCGAGCGAAACTATAGCGCGACCGAACTGGAGTGTCTGGCAGTCGTCTGGGGCATCCGGCGAATGCGCGACTACCTCGAGGGGTACCGATTTACGGTGATAACCGATCACCAGTCGTTGAAATGGCTCCAAAAATTAGAGTCGCCGTCCGGCCGGCTGGGGCGATGGTCCTTCGAACTCCAGCAGTACGACTTCGAAGTCAAATACCGCAAAGGGACGCTTAATAAAGTAGCCGACGCGCTGTCCCGGCAACCCGAAATCCTCGGCGTGGCCAAACCGAAGTGCCCGTGGTATTCGCGCATGTGGCACGCGGCCGAGAGCACGCCTCGCGAAGTGCCCGATTTTCGGATCGACCAAGGCCGATTGTGGAAGCACGTGCTCCACAGCCTCGATTTTAAAGACACCCCGGCCGCCGAACAATGGAAAGAATGCGTCCCGAAGGACCGGCGAGCCCCGCTTCTCGAACAGTATCACGACGCGCCGACCGCCGGGCACCTCGGGATCGCCAAGACGATCGCGAGGATCGCGCACCGATACTACTGGCCCGGCATGTTCCGAGACATCGCCCGATACGTCCGCGAATGCCCGACGTGCCTCGCTCATAAAGTCGCACAAGAAAAACCGGCCGGACAATTACACCCGACCGCGCTCGGCCATCCATGGCAGCAGGTCACTATGGACCTCGTCGGCCCACTCCCGCGATCCGCCGCCGGCCATATCTGGCTCCTAAACATGCAAGACCGTTTTACGAAGTGGGTCGAACTCCGGCCGCTACGACGGGCCACCGCGCCGACCATCGTGAAACATGTCACCGAAGCCATTATCCTCCGCCACGGGTGCCCGGACGAAATCCTGTCGGATAATGGCACGCAGCTAAAATCCCGGCAACTCGCGAAGCTTCTCAGCGACTGCGGGATCCGCCACCGCTTTACGCCGGCGTACGCCCCCCATTGTAACCCCGTGGAGCGCACCAACCGCGTAGTTAAAACCATGATCGCGCAGTACGCGAAAAAGCATAAGGCCTGGGACGAGCATCTGCCAGAGCTCCAGTTCGCGTATAATACCGCGACGCATGACGCGACCGGATACACCCCCGCGTTCCTGAATCACGGCCGCGAATTACGCCGCCCCGGGGAAAACGCGCCGCGCGACGACCCCGCGCCACCGTCAAGCATGCACCGCCGACTAGCGGAGGCATACGAGCTGGTAAAAATCCAGTTGGCTCGCGCGTTCCAGCACCAGGAAAAACACTACAATCTCCGCCGCCGGGACTGGAGACCGCGCGTCGGGGAGTGGGTGTGGAAGCGAGATAGACCACTATCAAACAAGAGCGCGGCGTTCAACGCCAAGTTGGCCCCGAAGTTTATAGGCCCGCTCGAAATCCGCCGTATCATCTCGCCGGTAATCGTCGACCTCCGTAGCCGCTCAGGAAAGTGGTACCGACACGTACACGTCCAGGATCTGAAGCGCGCCCCTACCGATACACCACCCGACGTGCCTGGTTCAAGCCCTGAGGGGGGAGACACGCTCGCGCCGACCGCCGCCGTCGTTCAAAACAACGCGACAACTCGAAAGCGCGCGCCAAAACGTAACCGCCGACGAACTCAAAATTGTCACGCGACCTCCGGCAAAACAAATATTCCTGTGACCCCGAGAATGAAAACACGCGCGATTTCACCTGCCGTGCCGGGCCGGCGAAGAGACGATCGTCAGAACGACCGGCGACATGACGGACGAAGCACCACAGAAGGAGCGCGACATTCTCGCAGAAATCGAGAAGATCCTCGGCGAAGACGTCGAAGGGTACGACCCGGCCAATCCCGGGATCAACACGGGGTGGATCACTCTCCACCGGGGCGGAACCGAGACGGCACCGCCACCGCCGCCAGCCGGACCGGCCCCGCCGAAGACCGTGCCGCGGGTCGGCACCATTGTCCAGCGGTCCGACGCAGCCAACAGGGCCAAGCAAGCATGGCTCCTGGCCACGCCACCACCGCCGCCACGACGACCTCGACCGCTCGCCGAGGGCCCCCGACGCCCCCGGTCGACGCTGACGCCCGCCAGGGTGATGGGGCCGCTGCCGCTGGAAGCGGAAATTACATGTCCACTTCCTACAGCGAGTCGGATGACAGCCCAGACCAACCAGGGGATGTCGACCGACCAATCACAGGCAGCGGAGGTGCCAGGGAGCCAAAAACAACGCAAAGAGATCCCAGAGACATTATTACTACAGGGATCGCAAGCAGAGTCGAGCGACACGGGGATTTACCTGCAGGAGGGGCAGATCAGCTTAGATCTGTCGCAGATCGTCAGCCAGGACGAGATGCAGAGATTGCTCGAGGTCGAGATAGATTCGACCAATCAGGACGCAGAGCCGTGCCAGGAGCGAGCGACGAACGAGCCGGTGCAACGAGTGATAGCAGTAGACGACCAGATGGTGCAGCAGCCAATGGCGAGTGACGATCAGGAGATGGAGTACCAGATCCTGTAAAAGAAGAAGAAGCGCCGGTTATGTTTTTATATTACTTTATTTGTTTGATTTTATTCGTCATATTTTATGTAAGAGACTTTTTAGTTTATAGATCCCAGCGCCGAAGAGCGTATAATTACCGACGAGGTAAGCCGCACTGTGTGCGGATATTGTTTAAGTAAGCTAATCACATGTCACGAGACACTCACAAGGACACTAACACACAAGCAGATCCGATCATGCCGACGGATCGATTTTATCTCTTGATATTAATATTCATTCTGATACTCTTTACTATTTTTGCGATCTATATGATCATTTTAATTAATTCGAGTAGAGTCACTATTACAGCTCGCAATTTGCCATAATGCAATTCAAGGAATTCATAATAATTTCAATCATCTTGTTCTTTCCATTATTAACCGCATTCCAAGATTTGGAGATGACACTCACACTGTTTACACTTTACACAATGTACTTGATATTATTAGAACGCGATAACGAACCGGAGTCGGTTTCGAAAGACGCGGATAGCAACGGAGCAGCCTGATTGGCTGAAACGCGTGTAAAGCGACCGAGATGCATGACAGCGGTCGTAATGCGATAAACGGCATAAAGGGAACATAGAGTCGTTAATTTTATTTGATTTTACATACGGATAACGATACACAATAGCGTTGTCAAGTCATTGACATATTTCACAGTTCACATTGATTTTCAGAGGCCTTCAGCCAATAGGAGCGCGGCATTTCGCGAGAAAGCCGTACGCGTTATTATATCTTATGATTTGTTTAGTAATCAGTTTTAATTGTCACGCGACGAGTAGAGACAAGCGCGGGCATGACTATTATTAGTTATACGAAGTTCCCTGCCGAGGAAAAATGCGTGCATTACCGAGATGTACGTAGCATTAGTTTGTAAGAAGCGCGCGAGCGTCAGATGACGGGATAAAGCCAAAGACGTTTTATTTCGATATATTTTATTCGTTTTTATTATCGTACAGTGTTTTCGATACTTTATTTAAGAAATCGCCGATGCGGGCGAACAACCGACCAATCGCGTAACACGTTGGCCGGGACGATTGGATTAACGTTCTTTTCGGATGAAGATGACTTCATTTCCTTTTGATATTATTATTTACCTGTCAAAGAGACGCGATACTATATGATTATGCGTGCGATTATCTCGATAGAGATATATTTACATTTTATACTTACCTTTAAACTTACCTGTCCAATGGGGCAGCGGGGCGATTCCAGCGATGTCCGGGTACCTGAAAATAAAAAGAGAATTAATAAAAGGGAAAAGAAATTAGTTTCCTACTTACCTGGATTAAGGATTCGCTCAATTGACGTTTTAGAAGCGTCTCTCGAATATTATTCGAGCGACGCACGTAGCACACGGGAGATTCCAGGTGTGCAACGACGTGATTGGTTGACGCCTTCGACGAGAGCCAGTACCGCGTCGTTGCATCTTCCTGAAGGAGCGCTTTCACGGAATGAGCGCTGAGCCAATCAGAACGGCTCAGCGAAGTAGATTTGTGATCGTGTTGTCGGCGGAATCGCACCGCTCCCATCCGTGGTTGTGATTGGCTGAGTTACGGCGGTTCCGAGTCAGCGACCGTAGCGCATGCGTGGAAGTGAAAGTGGGAGAGCAGAGCCCATCTCTCGAGGACAGTTGGCCGTGGAAATTCGTAGCGTGCACACGTGTATCGCGAAGTTCATACGAAGCCGGTTAACTTATCCCGTCGACTCGTAAACGATATTATCGAGATTACAACAACCGAAACTCGTAAATTCGGGAATATACAGCCAAACGATTCTAAGCAATACCGCAAATAGAAGCGAACATACCGTGCGGAAATCCGAGCGAGTATTTGTATTCGTGTGTTGAAAGTGCTGAGTTTAGTAATAAACTTTGTTATTTGTTTATAAAAAACAAAAATCATTCATTCCGTGACACCCGATACCCTTCCCAAGCGCGAATATACTTCGTAACGGAACAGGGCGTGGCCGACAAGTACGAACAGGAACGCGGCAGCCATCTTGAACGAGGGGACTTTCGAGGACACGAGGCACACCAGGCTTTCTGTATTTAAGCTCAAAATACAGTGGCGACCGTATTCAATGCCAAAGTAAGTGGCTACGTGAGATAATTACGAAATTAATTCGTTGTTCCGGTCACACCGCCACCACCGATTCCCATCGAGGTAGAGCCAGGGGTGGTCGTCGAGGTCCCCCACTTCGCATGCCACGTTTCCCGGCAATACAAGCCGACGTTGGGATCCCGTCGGTGGCACATCCGGTTTAACGGAGACGGATCCGTTAGGTGGATAAAGGAGAAGCCGCGGGGACCCAAGGAATAGGCGACGTTGTAACCGGACGGTACATTTGGAGGCCTGTTACGCGTAGTTTTAGTCTCCTATCTTACGGTCGCCACTCGGTTTGACCTCTATTAACCGAGAAGGTTATTCACGAGTATCGCTCGCGTGCTTATGATTTCCCCTTTCTGTTTCAGGTGGACCCTCAGGATGGATTATTTCCGCTGCTCAGGTTCCCCGGATCTTCGCCTTGCCGCACACCAGGTTACTTCGCGTCTCACTAATTACGATTATTATTACTAATACTATTCTTCTGTTTCAGGTTCCTGCCCCGGATGGATCATCGCCGCTGCTGGACTTCCGCTGGACGCTGATGGATCATCGCCGATGGACGAGGTAAGTCGAAGGTAAGTATAGTTAATCAATAATTAACGTTGAGATTTTATTCCAGAAATAATCATTCTTTATTCCCAGATCGTCATCACCTTACTACAATTTGGTTTACAATTGATTCGCACTATGTCGCGATCACAAGTTATCGATGGTAAATTGTTACCGCTCACTATTGTCGAGTGAGTATTTAACGCGCAATTACGCGGGAGTTCCCGATTGTTAAGTATCGCTAAAAGCAGTGTTCGTTATCTATCACCGTACTCGCGTGACTCTATGTTCGCGATTGTATTGTACTTGTCGGTAGACACGTCCGTTCGCCTTCGCGATACTCGAGAGACTGCCTCGAGTCGCCTGTCTCGCGCTGGCTCCCCACTAACGCGAGTTACCCCCACTACCGGGTTGTTTTCGCCGCTCGCTATGACGTCGCGACTTTCACTTTTAGTTTTTGCGTGTTTTCGCACTCGCGCCCATTGTTCGCCGCGTGATTATCACTTCTGTTTACCGTGGCTTCCTTCTCGAACCATCCGCGTGGAAATTTCCACCGGAATCGCGCTGCGTAGCCGCTCCTCCCTTGGCGCCGCTGCACCAGGTATCCACCGTGCGGAATTTTCGCGACGCCGATGGCGTCGACCTCCGCGCACCTCCTCTGGGATCCTCCTAGAGCCGATTCTGTGTCGACTCCCAGGAGATGATGTCCGCGTGGAGTTGGTGTGTTCGGCCAATGGCGCCGACCTCCTGGAGTGGCCTCCCTGGTCCTGGTAACACTATCCCCGGTCCTTGTTCCCGTGGCCGATGTTCCTGGATGGGATTGGTGGTCTGCTGACGGCGCCGACCCTGTGGGCGCGTGTCCCAGGTCCTCGCCATATCGTCTCCGGCGCTTGTCCTCGGGGAAGACGTTCCTGTCCCGCCTTGGTGATCGGGCGACGACGTCCACCTTATGGCTGCGCGTACTAGGTTCGTGCAATAGTGTTTGCTCCAGGGGAGGACGTTCCCCTCTCGCATTGGTACTCGGACAATGGCGCCGACCTTGCAGCCTTGTATACCAGGTTCGTGCGGACTCGCTCCGCCCCTCGGTTCCTGGGGAAAACGCTTCCTTCTCGCAACCGTGTCCGGATGATGGCGCCGACCCTGCGGTCGTGTTTACCAGGTCCCTGTGGTTCCTCTGCAGGGCCCTTTTCCTGGAGATTGTTGCGGTTCGCCCTACTTTCGCGCATTATGGCGCCGACCTTGGCGCGTTAAACGAAATGGGCTTAATTGCGTGCGAACCAAACTAAACGTCAATTACTCGGTCGGCTACCCGATAAACAAACTTAACCTATCAACTGCCATAAGGGCCTATATTTAATAAATGCCTAATGGGCGCGCATCTTAACCTAGAACCTTATCGCTAACTAGCCACGTACTTGGAAATTAATAGAAAATTAAAATATCCCCTCCTGTCTCGGGTAATGTAAAATAAACTAAACGCGATTTCGCTCGGAGCGTCGTCCGTCGTGGCTCTCATAATCGCCGCTCGTCCTTCTAAGCGCCTGGCCTCCAGGTCTCGTCTCGCTCCTCTCCCCCGCTCGATGGGCTTTCAAAATCGTCGGAGGGTTGCTCCTCCGGCCCGATTGGTCGCCCGTATCCCATCGCGACTATCATTTCGTCGTGATGGGCTGGTGGCGTTGGTGCTAATGCTGGCACACTCAGCGCCGACATCATGGGAGCGGGCGGCATCGCCGCTGGGATGGCCGCTGGGACCCTAGGCACGATCTCCGCCCGCGGCCTTGGTTCGGCCGGCACGCCGGTTACCGCTAGTTGCGGCACCGCTGCCCTCTCCGTGGCCTCCACACGCTGGAGAATCACGCGAGGGGATCCCATTGGTGGGTTGCGTGGTGTTATGGAAGGGTGCGGTCGCAACGTCAGCCAACCGACCAACCGACCAACCGGCCACGGCTCCGGCCAGCGGAGCAAGCGAACGTGTGCCCCTAAGTTCAGGCACTATAAAGGGGGGGGTGGTATAACGATGCACCCCCATCGTTAAAGCATCGTCCCCGGCTGCCACCCGCCGGATGCCGCCCGACCGATTCTTTCGGCGGGCGAGGACAGGGCGCGGTGCGCCCGCATTTTTTAATCAAATCCACTGCACCGCGTGCGCGGGAGACCGCAGCACCGTGCCATCGTCGCACAGCGCCGACGAACGCCGGAGGGAGCCGATCCGCGCCGAAGGCGAGCGCGCGTCAGCGTACCCCCACGCGGCTCGCCCGAGGACCGGCCTCCCTCCCACCGGGCCCGGCGCACCGGGGTATATAAGCCCGCGCTCCGGGACAGACGGGGACTTCGTCTTCATCCGAGCATTCCGCTTTTCCCTGACGAAGCCTACCTACCAAATCCTAGGGCGACACACCAACGAGGTTCAGAGCTCTGAGTCTCGACCGAGGGCTCTCGGGTGTCCCCGCCTTCCACCAACGCCTCCCTGAAGGCACGGCTACGCGGGGTCGAGCACGCTCGGTCTCGCAGCGAGTACTCTCGCTGCCGATTGCCCAAGGGCCCCAGCATCCCGCATCGCGTTCCGTCGTACCGCGCCGAGTGCACATGCACTATAATCCGTTGTAAATAATATCGCGTCTTGTCATACCGCGCCGAAGTGCATATGCACTATCATCCGTTGTAACTAATATCACGTTCCGTCATACCGCGCCGAAGTGCATTTGCACTACCGTCCGTTGTAAGTCATATCGCGTTCCGTCATACCGCGCCGAGGGCATATGCCTTACTTTCCGTTGTAAATAATACCGTGTTCCGTCATACCGCGTCGAGTGCACATGCACTATCCCCCGTCGTAAATACCGCGTGCCGTTACTATCTTGTAAATGCACTATCTTCCGTTGTAAATATCGCGTGCCGTTGCTGTATTGTAAAGCCACGGATCTGTATGTATCAATTGGAATAAACCTTCTAGTGTGCATTAACACCTGATTTCTGTCTCTGGGCCTTTCTCTCGAACTCCCGATCCCGGCGAATTAGTCCGCGTTCGAGCCAAAAGACGGGCCGTTACAAATTTTATTTTCTCCCGGATTTTCACTTATTGTTTATCTAACCCATTATTATTTCTATTATACCAGATAACACTTTTTGTCAAATACATATAACTTTTATATCAGATAATACCTTTTATGTCGAATAAGAATAAATAGTTATGTTAATTTTATCTCCGTTCGTTCATTAATTTAAGACCTCACCACTACTCATTTCCCCTCTTGAAATCACACGAGGTCCGATCCTGAGTTAAAGGGATTGAATTTTCTGACTCGAAAAAGGACCGACGGTCGCACCGCTCACGGAAGGCGTCCTACCGTCTCTACGGACGTTGACCCTTCCTGAGCCATTGAAAAGTGCGTTCGGCTCGCGCCACGCGCCTAAGAGCGTGTACCTGCAAGCGACATTTGTAAGTATCTGGTTGCGTCCTTCCTTACCCCTACCCCCCTAGTTAGCCTTTCCTTCGCTTCCCAGTTTTCTTTATCTTAATCCTGGGGTTGGACGTTGAAACCACCAGCCAAGGCTGGCGTTTCAAGGTCGGATACTTCTCGACATCCAGATCAGTGCCAGCCAACCACGGGGCTCGCAGAAATGTCGGCAGATCCAGGCGCGGGAAAGCCTGTCGATTTCAACCAGAGTGCCGACCAATCACAGACCTTGACGATTGAGGAAGTGGAGATCTTTGCGGAACAGGACTTGACTCAGCAGGAGATCTACGTGCAACTAGCGGAGGCTCAAATAGAGCAAGTAATACGGCAAGGCGGGGTACAGCCCGCTGGAGATCAGCAATCGCAGAGCAACGAGACTGACGAGGGGCCGAGGGCGGAGGAGCAGGTCGCAGAGCGGACCACGGAGGAAGCGGCGGCTGGTGCATCCCTCCCCGAATAGTTAAAGCCATCCCGTCGTATTTTATTCTGTCTCAAGGTCATGAGTCAATGTTATTTTATGTTTTGATAATTTTTATGCTATAATATTTTATCGAGATTTTGTTTATTGTGCGAGACACATAGATTTTACAGTTTTTGATACTATTACATTTTATAGACTAGACGTAAGATTTTAGACGAATAATGATAACGCACGCTGAGCGTAATACACGAACACGTGAAAGACACGATAAATTAAACAAACCATACAATTGCCTTTCACCCATTCCACACATTCCGAAACGGGAAAACGATTCATTTGAGAAGAGCCATCCGATGGCTAACACGCCGTTAGAGCAATCAATTTCAACAGACAGCAAGTCGAGTCATAGATCAAATCACAATCTTGGTAATAATAACAGTGTTAATTCTATTTGCAATTTTGATAATATATACCCTGTTCGTAATACATTCGTTGTAATGGATAGGAAGAAACTTAAAGACATAATATTAACGTCACTTTTTGTAGTTTTTGCATTTATTATAATTTTCAGTTTGTACGCAGTATATAGAGCCAGTAGGGCATAATGAAGTTCAAGGAGTATATAATCGTAACGATTATCCTTTTCTTCCCATTGATAATAACATTTCCCGACGAAAACAGAATAATGACAACATTCACAATTTACACAATATACATATTAATTTTAGGAAGCGAGATAGATCCGCGAGTGACGCGTGACATAGATTAAGCGATTATGCGATTTTACAAAGTTCCTAGACTAAACGCGCGATTCGGAAACGCGAGGAACAATTTTATATCATTTACAGAATTTTTAGTGATTCAGTTTGATTTTTGCAATTACGCACGTGTCTCAGCCAATGGGAGCCGACCTTGGCTGACTTACATTCATTTTATAGAGTTTGAAGTGAATTCACTCTCAGAGTTATTCTAGTCGACAGTGATGGCCTATAGGAACGTATCCTGGCCTTATACTATTAACAACATTAATTTTTTACGATTTATTTTGATTTTTCAAGACTTCAGTCTATTTACGCGAGCAACCGACCAATCAGGAACGAGCACGGCTCGAGAACAGCGAGAAGCGTTGTAAACGCGTCAATTCCGTTGAATTACGATATTTTGAGATAGTTTTCATTTATTCCTGTCGAATACACCTAATTATAAGCGACGCTATGTACGCGTGGTAGATTTTAAGAATTGCCGCCTATTTTTATACTTACCTAATACTTACCGTCCAATGACTGGGCGAGACGATTCATGGGGAGTCCGGTACCTGAAAATAAAGAAAAGGGGATTAGAAATGAATTAGTCCTACACGCGGGTACTTACCTGAGGAGTCCCGGTTCGTCAAATGACCGTTTGAAGGTCACTCGGATAAATTCCGGGTGACACGTCGCGAGTAGCATTGCGACGGCTGGCATTCGTCATGCACGAGCTCAAGGCAATGTCCGCCGTCCAATGAGGTGACAGGTGTTCAGTTCTTGGGAGCTGAGCCGAATAACCGGCTCAGACGAGTCGTGATTGGACAACGCACTCCAAGGATCGCGTCGCCCAAAATCCTCGTACGCGATTGGCCGAGAGGGTTAACGCACGCCGGATTGAGTAAACCGCGCAAGCGCGGCCGTTAAATTGGGAGAGTCAGACCCGTTCCTCCCGGACAGTTCTTCGCGAGCATTCGGCGCGTTAACACGCATTCACAGTAATCGGTTACGCACTAACATCCGAGCCCGTTGAACTTATCCCGTTGACCGCTAGCGATAGTAGCGTGAATATTATCTCGAGTAAAGAGATCGTGTACGCGTGTGAACGGGTATTCATCGGGAATATCCAACGCGACATTCCGACGACAAGTCGTGACAAGCTCATACCCGCCGTTAGATTTATCTTTCGTACGCGGCTGAGAATAATTCCTGTACACCGGATTTATTAAATCTTTTATTATATTATTAAAAGTAATCCGTGTGTGTATTCATTGTGCGCCTCACAAGTTCCTTTCCGTCATAAATTACGTCGAGCATATCGAGGGCGTGGCCGACAGGTACGGACACGTTCGTTGCGTAGAAGACGGCAGCCAGCTTGCTGAAAGGAAGACTTGGGCCACCGGCTTTCTGTATTTCGGCTCAAAATACAGTGGCGACCGTTATTTCAGCCAAAGTAAGTGGCTAGATTGATAATTCATTAAAATCATTCGTTGTTCCGGTCACAACGTAACATAAGTAATGTCTTAAAACGCTAATACGGTTCTGGGATTGGTTTCACATCTTAACGTTGAATTTAAGACAGTCTTAAATAACTATGAATACCGGTCTAAATCATATTTAATGATACCGGGTAATTTTAAATTACGAAAATTGGTTCACATAATACCGGGTAACGTTTAAATGTTTGAAATTAATTCTAACATGTACTGGGTAACTTCTAAATTGCCAACATCGCTTTTAATAATACCAGGTGGCTTCTAAATTACCAAAATTGTTTCAAATAATACCAGGGCGTATTTAACATGTACCGGGTAGCTTTTAAATAATCAACATTGCTTTTAACAATATCGGGTAGCTTCTAAATTATCAAAATCGCTTTAAATGATACCAGGTGGCATTTAACATGTACCGGGTAGCTCTTAAATTATCAACATCGCTTATAACGATACCGGGTGGTTTCTAAATTATCAAAATTGCTTAAATAATACCGAGATGCATTTAAATAGAGGAAATTAGTTTTAACATACCGGTTTATTTTTTTTTTTTTTTTTTTTTTTTTTTTTTTTTTTTTTTTTTTTTTTTTTTTTTTTTTTTTTTTTTTTTTTTTTTTTTTTTTTATTTTTTAATTACCAAAATTGTTCAAATAATACCGGGTGGTTTCTAAATACTTCAAATTAATTCTAACATGTGCCGGATGTCTTGTAAATTATCAAAATCGCTTTTAACGATACCGGGTATATTTTACAAAATTATTAATTGTAATTTAATCTGGCTTTCAAGAAAAAAAAAATTGTGTATATTTTGCCCATCAATTCTCAATTATCAATTCTCAATTCCCAATTCTCAATTCCCAATTCTCAATTTTCAATTCGTAATTTTCATCAATTCCCGATCCTCAATTCTCAATTCTCTATTATTATTATATTTAATTTTGTTTAAATTTTATCTTATATTTTATTTATTTATTATTGTTGTTGATTGTTGTTATTATTTTCAAACCCGACTTGTTTTGACCGTCCTAACTCTGCTTGACCCGTTCTAACCATTTTTGTCCTGACCATTTTCCGTCCTGACCGACAGAACCAACTTCGAGAACCACTTTCGTCCTGACATTTTTTTTTTTTTTTTTCCTCCACAAAAAAAATTTGAAAGAAATAGAGAATTATAAAAAAAAAATGTAAAAAAGGGGGGAGTAGAATGTAAAAAAAAAAAAAAAAAAAAGAGGACAGCTTTGACTGCATTTATATGGTCAGGACTGTCCGGAATTGCCCATCCGAGATCGGTTAGGTTAATGGTTTTTCCCGAGGCGGACCAACTTTTTG
>JASTWK010001854.1:0-23287 GCA_030770225.1 Temnothorax unifasciatus | reverse complement strand
GTCTTGTCTTGTCTTTGAGAAGAGGGCTGTTATTGCGTAGATGTATCTATTTCACACTATTTTTTACAACGTAGTACGCGAGGACAAAGGAAGAAATGCAAAACAAAGAAAAAAATGATCTTTCAAGATTAAGTTGGAGCGAGAGAGAGAGAGCAAAGGGTATATAATGAGGGATGCATCAAATCGCAGCAGTATGATTTGAGAGCTTATGCGTGAACTATTTTGACATATATATTAGTCATTTACGCTGTGCAGCGATTCATCTGTGCAGCGAACGAGACACTTAAAATCTGTGTGCAGCGATTCATCTGTGCAACGATCGAGACACTCTGGTAAATATACATATTAATAATAAAAATAATAAGAGTGCGATATACTTTTTTGCGACATCATAATTTTATAACACCATATTTTTTTTTGTCAAGGGTTCCAGAGTATGGAGGTGGTGGCGGAAGGCTTCGGCCTTAGGCTAACGCAAAAGGATCTTCACACACTGGTCAACTTAAATTGGCTGAACGACGAAGTAATTAACTTTTACCTGAATCTGCTGATCGCCAGAGATACATCTTCCGACACGTATCCGAAAGTACACGCGATGAACACGTTCTTTTATCCGAAACTTCTGTCGGGCGGTCACTCGTCGCTAAAGCGATGGACCAGGAAAGTTGACATATTCGCGCAGGATCTTATTATTATCCCTATACATCTGAATGTTCACTGGTGTATGTCAATAGTAGATTTCCGCGATAAAACGATTGTATATTATGATAGTATGAGTGGCGATAATCCGAAATGCCTGGCGGCGCTAAAACTATATTTACAAGATGAGAGTCTTGACAAGAAAAAACACTCTTAAGATATGAGCGATTGGGAATTGAAGTCCGCCAAGAACATTCCGCGACAGACGAACGGGAGCGATTGTGGCGTATTCTCTTGCATGTTCGCCGAGTATGTCTGTGCAAACAAGAATATAACGTTCACGCAGGACGATATGCCATACTTTAGGAATAAAATGGTTTATGAGATAATAAATGGAAAGATTGTATAAAAAATTTTTATTGAATAAATGTTTATAATATAAAATATATAAATGTGTAATTATTATTGAGATAATATGAGATAATAAATGGAAATATTGTATAAAAATGTTTTATTGAATAAATGTTTATAATATAAAATATATAAATGTGTAATTAATATTCCTTCATCTATTGTAATACATACGTTATATACATGCATTTATATGTCATACTACATTACATACATTGCATACATTAATCTTCATTGTTCCTTATCACTCAGTTCAAACTCGCTCATCATTATTATTGTTCTTTCTCTTTGAGCTGTTCGCTCGAATCTTCATTCATTTCGCGCAATGCAGCTCGTGCTCGTATAGGACGCAAGCGATAGTATTCCGGCCATACGGCGTAATCACCTTCACTGTTCCTAGGTACTTCGAAGTCAACTCTATTCCACCGATTCCGGAGTTTATCGCAAAACGCGTCTTCGTCTTCAGCGCTCATGTAACGAAATCTCTTTGGAATTTTCATCGAAACTCCACTCATATATCGTTTCGACATACTACCGAAAGCTGCTATTGTTCGTATCCACAGTTCTTCCCGCACACATGAATTTCCGATCGCCCTTCGCAGAGGGTACGTCGTCAGATTCCAGCGCTTTATTAATATCCTTTCTAATACATACGTTACGTTATATACATACATTACATACATGTGTTATACTACTACACATACATTACATACATACATACATACATACATACATTACATTTATATGTTATACTACTACATACATACTACTACGTACATTACATACATATATACATACATACATTATAATACATACATATATACATATATCATGTTATACTACTACTACTACATACATTACATACATATATACATATGTACATACATTATATTACATATATTGCATACATTACGTTATATTCTGTAATGTCCCCATGGCAACGTATTGGTCGAATCCGGCACGATATATCGCTTATTGTCGTACGGACTCAGAGCGATTTTCGTCTCACTGATAGTGTACACTTCGTGCATTTTCGATCTTATGCACGACTGTCGTCGCGTCATTTCGATCTCATCGTTCAAACACCGCGCGTAGTCGTCGAACATTATAGTACGCGCTACGACGTTGCTCTTCATACCTTTCGCTTTTTTACAGTCTTTCTTGCCGTCGACTCGCAAGGCGTACATTTTCGCCCTAAGTCCAACAAATTCGGTCATGATCGCACCGTTGTTTTCGTCCTTCATCAGGCCCGGCACTTTTTTATTTACGAGTGGCATACCATAGGCGTTATCTAGCGCGTAATCACTCGTATCGAACCTGACTATATCACGTTTCATGTTCTCATACGCGTCGTCGCACTCGATATGATAAATCAGACTGTCCGTATCGGTATACATGATTCTGCACGAGTCGCGGTACAGGGGAGACATGTACTCGTGATGAAATTCGTACAAGCAGACTTTCGATACGTCGAGAATGCACATGCCGACGTAGATCGGTTTGTCGAATTTCACCTCGAGTTTTCGCAGTTCGACGGCTATCAGATTTTCCGAAAACACGCTCCGGCTGTGAAAATTTGGTTTCGAGATCAGTGCCTCCGCGCCGTATCGTCCATCCCACTTTGTCAGTAATTTTACGTCGACGTGATTGCGTACGTTCTCCATCGTCTTCCCGAAAACTGCGTTATTCATCAATTTATATAAATTTTTCTCAAAATCGTTCTTGGACAGTGTTCTAAATTTCGTATTGAGTTCGATGTAAGTGCGGAGCCACGTAGATTGAGCGAATTGCAATACGCGATGTATTTTTGTGACGCGAAGGCCGTGACGCGTACACTGCTCCAGATTGCGATAATGGATGACGTAACGCTTCTTATCGTGCAGGGTGGCGAGAAGTTTAGCCTGTTGTTTTCCGGGCGATTTATCGCGCGTTGGACAGAACGGTAGGTCAGTGTGCGCGTCGTGTTTATCCTGCGGATACTCTAGGTCAACCTCGAGAATATAGCCCGTGGGCGAATCCAAAGCGATCGCGCTGAAGTCGAAATTCGAAACGTCTTCGACCCATCGAAACTTCGCGTAGGGCAGTGGCTGACACATCGCCCAGCCGTACAAGTTGTTGACATCGAAGTACATCAGATAGGACGAGGGTTTCGATGAATCGTACGACTTCATGTACTTGTTGTTGGCCTGCGCGTATCTGCCGGAACATTGACTCAGACCACCGCGTATACCGCGTTCGATGAACATAACCATGTCAATGTCGGTGAGCAGTTCGAAATTTACGCGAGTATGTTTCAACATGGCGTCCCATGTGAAACCTGGCAAAGTGTAGTAGTACGCGGGATCGAGTCCGTAACTCGCGATACAACTGTCGCGGAAATTCTCAAAAACGTCGGCCAATAACAAGACATCAGTTTTGAGATATAAATCGCTGTATTCGCCCAAGGTTCGAACGGAGAACCGTCGCCAGACGTTCGCGGCGTGCTCGTAATCGCTCTCGGATACGGTGTCACCTGATCAAGGAACTGTAAAACGATTCGCGCGGTGGTAAACACGTATTCTCCAGCTTTTCGACGCTGTCCACGTATTCGTATGGAAAGACACCTTTTCGCGTCAATAATTCGAAATCGTCGTCGGATAACGCGGAAAATTTGAAACGTATAATTTTCAATTTATCCTTATCGAGGAAGGATGATAATTTTGCGAGACTCGCGCTCAGAAATTTATACGAATCGATAAATCTTAATTTTATATCGCTTCGCGAATCTGATCTTTCGGCGGTATCTTTCACATGCTTCGTGAACGATATGTATTTTTCTTTCGTGATTGGAAGTAAGTCTACACATCCTTCGTACGCTGTAGCTATCTCCGTGATAATAAAGTGTGCTTCATAGCCCGATAGATTGTGAAAAATGACTGGAATGTGAATCTGTATAATTTAGATTGCACGTCGAATGCGCGGGACCTCTGTATCGACCGGTCAGGTGGCAATGATCGCGTACTCGCACGTCGTCTGACTCGAACGGTTTTTCGCAAATGTGACATTGCGCCGCGCTGCGAAATATCTCCCATTCGTCTCGCGTTAATTCCGTCATGCGAACATTACCGGATAAGATAGTCTTTACGTCGTGTGGCTAAACGTCTTAGTTCCGCGGCGAACCACGCGACGCAGTCATTATCGCGATGAAATCGATACGCCGATAACGAGTCGTCGTACGAGCACTGTACGTAGTATCCTATACTACAGACCCGATGATGTTGAGACGTGTATGTGGACGTTGTCGGATCCGCATCCGTCTTCTCGAGGGTACATTCCAGGTCGGCGTATACGACATATGGAAGCCGCTCTTTCCTGCTGGGATTTTTAAAACTCAGCCACTTGTCGTCCTCGCTCGGTAGTCGGATGGCACAGTTGTTTATCTCTCGACAGTCTACTCCGGCGGCCGTGAGCTTCCAATTTCTCGCTCGATCTAAAATAATGTAAACAACTGCAAAAAGAAAAACACATTTTTGTAAATTTTTATATTAAAAAATAAAATATTTTATTAACAGGAATATAGGTACTCACCGATCGCAAAAGTATTTCCAACCATCATGCCTGCTCAATTGCGAGCTAACGAGACGCGATAGATTTTTTATCCACGCGAAATGTCCCACGTTGTTGTCTCGCGGGTCCTGCACGTACAGCAAATTGACGTGTTGTCACTCGTGCGGTCGGTGAGTCGTATCGGGAGAACGTTTGGCGTCTTCTCTCCCTCGATGGTGTACACGTTGATCGACACGTCGTTGAGTCGTTCGAACTTTTTAATCTGTTTCAAAGTCATTGGAAACTCAATGTCTTGTAAATTTAATACTGTCGCGTAATGAGGGTATGATGATTCTCGTTCTGAATGTCTTTCGGCTGGATGTAGAGCAGCCGTCACTGACCATGCGAAACATGCATTGTCCGCATGCATTGATCGCACGTTTATCACCGCTCTCTTTATTTTAATGTCTCGAGGCAACTTCACGTGACACCCCGCGCGCAAAGGATTGTATCTGTTGACGTTCACCGTCAAATTGAGGATTCGCGACAACGCCCACCCACTATCACGTTCCTGGAATTCCTCCAGCGATGCTAGGGTAGGCTCGATAACGTGCCGCTCGTACCACTCGCGCAAGTGCGATGTACGACAGAGTTCTTTGTTATTTGTACACAGACTCTTATTGGCACGTTTATCACCCGCCACAAACTCCCCGTTGAACGCGGTGTTCACTTTAACACAATTATGTGTTTTTAAAATGTCTCGCACTCGCCTGCACACTACGCTGCAGGCGTCTTCCAGAAACTGTCGCGGTTCTATATGGTCTATATTAATTACCGCGCCGGTCATTATCCGCGTTTCGAACGCGACATCGATTTCTCGCCATACGAGTTCTGCCGCGCGCGTATCGCCACTGTTACCGGCGTTCGCATAATCACCACCGCTACGGATAAATTGTCTTTCCAGTCGCGTCTTCGCACCCTCGAGTCGCGCGATTCTGGCAACCAACGAATGTCTCTGCCCGATCGAGAGCCGCGAGCGTTTGGCACTACAGCGTGTCTCGAGCTGCTCGACGAATTCCGCGCATTGCAGCGCCCATGTGAAAAATTCACCCACGGTAGCTACTTGGTCGGACAGTTCCAATAGATCACGTTCTGTTTGCTCGAACTGATCCATGTTTGATCACTTTCGCACTATCGAAGAGCGGTAGATCACGCCACAATCTTCGAAGGAGCACTTGCACACGCGTCGATGATAGGCTGGACAATGTCGATATTGAATGCGATAGTGTTCCAACATAAGTTCATATAGACGGAAGAAAGGGATATCAAAGTATCAATTTTCACAAAAATGTTCACGTCGCGAAAGCTAATGGTGTTTTCGTTGACACTCGCCGCAATCCTTGATCATCGGAGCGGGACCGTCGATGTGCGTTTCCTGCCACGGTTGATTCCAATGTTCGTCACAGCGACGATACGTCTGAACCTCCAGATCTGCCTTTATATGCTCCAGAAGCTTGTCCCACACGTAGTAGACGTGATCGCCGCACATTTGCAGCAAATGGTTTTTGGCACGAATTGCAGCTGTTCGGCGCTAAAATCGCGAATGTCCGAAGGTCTCGACAGCAGGACAAACATCTTTGCGACTGAGCGATAAAAGAATCTCTTTTACAGAGCACTTGCACATGATAACGTGTTTAACCATAAAATAAACCGCGATACTTTTCGATCGATGTATAGCTCTCAAATCTTGCTCTACTGCGACTCGACGCGCTTCATCCCTCGTTATATACCCTTTGCTCTCTCTCTCGCTTCAACTGATTTCTTAAAAAATCCTTTTCTTTGTCTCAGGTACTGCGTAGATAGATTGTTTAGTCTACGCGATAACACCCCCTTTTCCCAGAAAAAAATTTGTTTACGGCGAACATGTTCCCACAGGTTCGACGCGTTATCGGGTCGATCATCGTCCCGGTGACGTCATTTCTTCCTTTGTTTCACGTACTACGTTGTAAAAAAATAGTGTGAAATAGATACGTCTACGCGATAACAGCCCTCTTCTCAAAGAAAAAAATTTGTTTACGATGAACATGTTCCCACAGGTTCGACGCGTTATCGGGTCGATCATCGTCCCGATGACGTCATTTCTTCCTTTTACGTACTGCGTAGATAGATTGTTTTTTTTTAAATTATAATTTATACTATATTTTCTTCGCGCGCATTTCCATTCGAGCCGTACATATGCAACGTCCGCCGGAGCATCGGCGCCTCGCTTCCATGTTACGGTACGCGATATTTGTTTTGTAAATTCAAGCAGCCGGACTTCTAGCGGATGTCGGCGCTCGCCTTTGTAGCGCGAGACGTATTTTATCTTACTTTTCGCTGGAAGCGACTATCAGTTTTATACACCGCCATTATATTTTTCTCTGGCGACTTCTCCGTTCTGCATTGAATTCAGTCTCGCCGGGGCCGTGAGCGTGCTTAAACGTGTCCGGATACATTTTCGTTTTTTTATGGATTGGTGACGCAATTAGTCACCTTTGTGATTGTTTTTTTTTGTGTTTTTGTGTTTTTGTGATTATTTTTTTTGTGATGCCTCCGCGCGACCCTTTTACAATATAAAGACATAGAAGACAGTGAAATTTTGGGGAGGCCCGATGAACCCCAGTTTGAAGACGCTATAGAAGATAGTGATAGTGATCAGGGGGACAGGCCCGCTGCTTCCGAACCCACGCGCCATCTACCCACGCGCCATTCGCTTTCGCGCATTTTAAACAGAATCGAGCGGATGCAAATAATCTGGGACGGCAAACTCAGGCGGCAGGCTCAACCGGACGCTTACCGCCCCGTGAACGTCGGACGCGCGCAACTGCACGCTACCTTCCGCGCGATCGCTAACCTCCGCGCGAACATCGAACGTGGGCGAGCTCAACCGGTCGTCGGATACGAGTGGCCGCGGCAAGAGAGGTTCGCGAATTTAGTGGCCGCGATGAGACGAAGGCAGGGCCGCGGTCATGGGGCCCCCCCTTCGTAATTAAGGTAAGACCGCGACCGCGGCGCCCGAAAACGCGGTACCCTTCCCCCGCGGCGCCCGAAAACGCGGTACCCCTCCCCCACGGCGCTGGAAAACGCGGTACCCCCCCTCCCCCACGGCGCCCCGAAAAAACGCGGTATCTCCCCTCTCCCCCCCCCCCGCGAAATCCGATACTCGCGCGAAAGCAACACGCCGCGGTGGATTAGAACTGTCCTAGTTTTATCTACTTGTCTCGACAAACGAAGATGAACCGCACCCATTGATTATTATTCAGACTAATAACAATAAGTAGGTAAACTATAACAGTTCTACCCCGGGAGCTCCGAGGGGGGGTGAGGGGCGGGGGGATACCGCGGGAGAGGGGAGGGGGAATACCGCGGGGGAGGGGAAGGGGGGATACCGCGGGGGAGGGGGAAGGGGGATACCGCGGGGGTGAGGGGCGGGGGGATACCGCGGGGAGGGGGAAGGGGGATACCGCGGGGTAGGGGGAGGGGGGATACCGCGGGGAGGGGGAGGGGGGTACCGCGTTTTCATGCGCCGCGGGGAGGGGGAGGGGGGGTACCGCGTTTTCGTGCGTCGCGGGGGCGGGGGAGGGGGTTACCGCGTTTTCGTGCGTCGCGGGGGCGGGGTATCGCGTTTTCCGGCGCCGCGGGGTGAGGGGACCGCGTTTTCGCCGCGCCGCGGGGTGACCGCGTTTTCGCCGCGCCGCGGGGTGAGGGGCGACCGCGTGCAACGGCCGCGGCGGTCCGCGTGACGTCACCCGCTCGCGTTCCCGGCCCCCGTCCGCGCGCGCGGTCCCTCTCGCTCCCGGCCCCCGTTCGCGCTCCCGGTTCCGGTACCGTATATATAAAATTTGCTTACCAAAAATTTGCTAACCCAGAACATTTGGCATGAAAGTTCCATGCGGTTTGTTTATTCCTTCTCTCTGTCTGGGAGCGATAATGGGTCGTATTGTCGGAATAGGAGGCTGAAGCACCAATATCAAAGGGTTTTTTGCGTGTTAAAACCTCCCACAAAATAATACCCCAACTAAATACATCGCACTTCTCTGTATACCTAGATCCCTCAAACACTTCTGGTGCCATCCACGCGGCCGAGCCTTTATTATTAGTCATATATGTATTTAAGTCACAGGCTGTGCCGAAGTCACAGATTTTAAGCATCTGTCCACCCATAACTAACAACAGATTGGGTGGCTTACAGTACTATATACACTATATACACACAAATTTTCAAATTTAAATGTCTCTCACAAAGAGCTTGTGCATACTGAGCACAAATTGCTCAGCATGATTTGGTGTAACGGGTCTCCACATGATGAACAAAAGAGACCGTTCATCAATATGTATGGCCTGGTCTCATGTTTATGATGTGCACGTAGCATCGAAAATAGTCCACTTAGTCTGATGATGCATGGCGCACAAAACTTCATATGTCCAGGCGTAAAATAATAATACGTGCAACACATTTTCGTCAACGGATTCAATGTATTTATTTCAGCCTGATTCAATACACGAAAAATTTCTTGTGGAGCATCTTCAGGCATGTCACTATCATAACATGAGTCTTCCGATAATCTCGCATCATCATCATCATCATCATCATCATCATCATGGTCAACGTCCATTTCTAGTTCTTCAATCACTTCCACTTCTTCTTGTTCATTGAATTCAACTTCCATTTCTTCCTCGTTTGCTACAACTACCACTTCATGTCCTTCAAACAATTCCTCGAAATCCATTTTATTATATACACTGACCGCGCTGTTATACTCAAGTACTCGTCGCTAATAAAACGATAAAACCGCGCTGTTGGACTCACGACAGTCAACTCTCGACTACTGAGCGTACCTTCAAATTCATCCTTCTACATCTCGCTATTGTCACATCTTTTGTTTGGTTTTGTTTATCATATCTCATTTCATTGTGATCTCAGCATCCGTACGGATGCGCCTTCCGAAAAATCTACGATGTGCAGTTTTGCACGTGTCCTGAGATGAAGGCACCGCGAAACACGTATGTTAACGAAAACAATAACGTGACTTTCGGTCATTTGATTTGGATAACTGCTATCAAACATCTTTAAAACATATTTAAAAACAGCTATTAAACAGCTATCGAACAGCTAAAACACCTTTAAAAACAGCTATTAAACAGCTATCAAACAGCTATCAAACAGCTAAAACACCTTTAAAAACAGCTATTAAACAGTTTTTGAACAGCTAAAACAGCTTTTGAACAACTAAAACATCTATATTATACTATGTGGGAAAAGGAAATAAAACAGCTATATGTGTATACATCTATAGTTTATTAAAAAAAAAAAAAAATCATACATATTTCTGGTGTCGCGACCACCAGTTAGATATTTTTAATACATTTTGTAACGCGCAATTCTTAACATGTTTTTCACATCTTATAGTATTAGTAACATCTAGATTATTTAAAGATTCGATATCTTCATAATCCGCATCCAAAGTCTCAATGTTTAGACTTTTTCTCGCTTTATTCTCAAGTAGATCCACCAGCCATTCTCGTTTCTGACATCCCTTAACGTACACAAGAGTCGACGTCTCGTCACCCTCTCCAAGCACGGCCGATGTAATTAGATGTTTCGCCATGCTGTACGGTACGTTTCCATCCTCCCATCGTAGTCCATGGTGATTTGCAATCAACCAGGAAGCGCACGACTTGTCGGATTGCATGAGGAGACTCCATGGCATGGGACATGTAAAAATGTAATGCGCCAAAACGGCCCCGTTTCTCAGAACCGCCACCTCCTTTACGACAAATTTCATCCCGACGGTGAATCCTTGCAGATCGACAAACGTTGGTACGATCATGACGAAACGACGGAGCAATCTGTAGCTTATCGTGGTACATCAGTGCCTCTTATATTGCAATATCCGCTGATATTGCAATTTACATGATTTTGCGCACTACGTTCGACAACGGACAGTATTCGATTACGCGATCATGTAAGACGAGACAATAGGCGGTAGTATTTGCCGGTACATTCTCTTTACAGTCAAATTCTATTCGCACATCCACGGTGGCGCTCTTGACAGATTCGTTTTGTCGCGAGCAATCAATGACAACAAAAGGTCCTTTTGTCAGGAATGTAACCACGGTGCAAAGCGTATCGAAGCAGTCGTATCCATAATAAGTTTTACGAAAACGCGCATACATATCGAAAAGGACGGCGTATCGATTTTTGCCAAAATCCAGATTCAAGTCATCGTACGGATAAAATTCAGAGTTTAGATAAAGTTTCACGTTGGTCAAGTTACAGTCATCGAATACGCTAACATCTTGCGACATGATATTCTTGCGTCCGGTCTGCAGCGCAAAGATAACGTACCGCGGCTTCTCCAGCTGAGTCGCCGTTTTAACGGCCCACGAATGCTTGGTCGTGCTCTGTAACATAGGGTACTCATACAGATCCCACGAACGGAAACTAACACTAAGATATCGCCCGCTTTCTAAGGCCCGTAGCATGGATAGCTTATTGATCTCGTTTAATGTGACGTGAGGCATTCGCCACTGTACTTTAAACAATTCAATTTCCGGCTCCGTCGCCGGATTTCCCACAATGCAATTGTTATCGCTGCGCGCTCGTATCAAAATTAATTCGTGACGAGCGTTAACAACCACGCGTTTGTAATCCTCGCAAAAGCCCAACAATGTGTTGAGCGGTACGCAATAGTTGAAACATCCCTCCGGGTGAGAAATGTCCCATCCGGCATTTTGCATAATTTTTGCTTTGTCATTTGTAAACGATACATAGTTCTTGATGGTACTGGTTATTCCAACGTTTCTGTTGCGATCAATCTCCACGCCATTGAGCTCGTATCGAATTTCGTCAAACATGAACGCCACGCAATTATTCGCAAGCGTTGTCTCAGACGCGTCATTTTTTTTCTTTATCGTCAATCTTCCTTCAACGTAGAGAAAGCTCTCGCACGGCAACGTGTATAAATCCTGCTGTTGTATGGGTATTCTTATCTCATCGTTATGTCCAAACGTTGTGTTGGCGTACGGATTGTACGTGTGTGTCTCAATCTTGACGACGCTGTCGTCAAAGATCGGTTCACCTCCAATGTTTAAGATATTAGCCATTTCGTACGGCGAAACCCAATGATTTCAAAAATTCAACGTTCGACGCGGTGAGTTTCTTCTTTGGCGATCGGATTGTCTCTCTAATTTTGTTTCTCGTCTGTTGCACCTGCTCAGCTTCGTTCAGTACGAGCATCTCACGTTATCGCTGTCGTCTTCGTACATGCAGTCTAACGGTGATCTCCTCTCCACGAAAATCAATCAATCGACCGTCCTGATCCACGACGCGAAGCGTCAAGTCCGAAATGCTCCGTACGATGATCGGAAGGTAAATGATCTGTGCCGGCGTTTCCGATATCTTATATCCAGGAGGCACACTCGGTGAAAACTCGTGTATCGTGTGCACGTGCTTGTCGTTGCTGTACGCACCCGCGATCACGTTACACTCTATGCGAATAATGTTTACGTTGATGATATTTATCGGAACATCCGATTCGTGCCATTGTCGCGACTCCAGCACGCGATTCGCTGAAAATCCCAGCAGCGATCCAATGTTGTTCGGTTTGGTGAAATTTATCCGATAAGCGCACTTGATCTCGCTCTTCATCGTATTGTTATTAGCCCGAATAACAATCAATGGGCGCGGTTCATCTTCGTTTGTCGAGACAATATTGGATTGGTTCCATAAAAGAGCGCGTTTCAGATACATGTCTATATCACGCAGTTCGTACGATCCTTCGGGAATGGTAATCTCCTTGTTGTCATCATCGTCATCGTCATAGTAGAATTTATTGTTCGACGAATTTACATTCGGTATCGTGTTATAGGTTTCAAAATCTGTCAGACCGAGCTCGTAATCGCCATCGCTCAAATCCACGGCGGGAAAGTAGCTCACCGCGAGGATGCTGCTCTTGCCGGTGAGCGTAAATGTCAGTGACATGTTTGAACGAATACTGAGATTAAACATCGTAACGCCGGTCTTTAAATTGATTGTCAACCGACTGTAGAAAGCGCAGACACAGTTGTCCGCAATTGCTCTGATCGTAGCGCTGAAAAGGCGTGCGATTGTACTCTATCTTCGTCACGCTCGGTTCGAAATATCGCACCAATTCTTTCGGCGGTCGAAGATTGCCGAAACTGTCGAAATATATGGCGCGATCTCCTCTCTTCGCGTACGCCACCCAGTGAGTACCGGGTCCCTCGGCATTATCCAAATTCACGATACCGCTCTCGTTTCGACGTATACCTCCGATCGGTAACGAGTCGCGCATGAAAATACCTCTAAAATATGGAATGCGCATACGTTTTGCAAGTTGTTGCAATTGCACGTTGGTAGTTACACCCTTGGGGATTTTTAGAGTCTCTTCGACGTTTTTTTTTTCTCGAGACTCCCCGTCCGCGTTTGTACGGAGCGAGATAAAGTCCGTGACCTTCCATGGCGCGATTGTGACGTTGCATCTCTTCCAGCTGACGTCGCGCGGCTTTGTTATCGTTCACGGCCTTTGCGACTCCCGCCGCTCCACCGACCAACGAACCGAGAACCCCCAACAACGGCAGGATCGGTAGGATACCGTCGCGTTTCGCTACCGGAAGTATTCGCTTGTTCTTCTTCTTCTTTTTCTTCGTTTTCAAACCCATACCGAGTTTCGTTTTAGCCTTCATGGCCGCCCAGACGGCTGTAGCTGCAGCTCTCTCTCCGAGAGTCGAATCGTTCGCGGTGACACGTTTTCGCGCTTTCGCGGCGAGTATATTGTCTGCCACGTGTCGTTCTGCGAGATCGTTGCTACGCGAGTAGGCTATGTCGTGCTCGCGGCACGCTGCGTCCAATGGATTGATACCCCGATCACCTCTTGCCAATCGTGTTTCTAAATGAGTTCCCGGACCGCAAAATTGATAGCCGGGGATATGTAATTCGATCGGAAGCGCATTTATCGCGCGATTCAGCAGACCTCGACCTATCTTCGGCGGCATTCGCCGCAGTTTTTTATCAACGGTGGCGGACCGTCAATGTGCGTTTGCTGACTCGGCAAATTATAATGTTTTAAACAGCGACGATATTGCTGAACTTCCGAATCTGCCTTGATATGTTCGGGAAGCTTATCCCACAAGTAATCTATGTAATTATAAAACTGTCGTAGTAGAATGACTTTTGGTATATACTTCAACTGCTCGGCGGTTAAATCGTAAATATCGCTGTTATCCGACACGAGCAAAAACATTTTAAAGACTGAGCATCTCAGCTCTACGCGTCTCTATAAATAGGCCAGCTTTCTCGATACTGTTTTTCATTCGTTGTGGAGGGGAGGTAAAATGCGGTTCGTACGACAATCGCGGACGATCAAAGTGACAAACTTTGACGATAGGATACAGTTAACGAAAGAGGTACGCAAACATGGAGACGTGCTACCGATTTCTATACGCGGCATCATTTGCGGTCCGTCGAATTGCGGCAAGACAAACGTCTTGATAAGCTTGCTGGAAAGTCCGCACGGTGTACGTTTCGAGAACGTGTATGTGTACTCGAAATCGTTGCAACAACCGAAATATCGATATTTGGAGAATATACTAACACCGATAGAAGAGATTGGCTACTTTACGTTTTCGAATAACAGTGACGTCATTCCACCGAGCGAGGCGCTCCCGAATTCTATTTTTATCTTTGATGACGTGGCGTGCGACAAGCAGGATACGATAAGAGAATACTTTGCAATGGGCCGGCACGCGCACGTTGACTCCTTCTATCTTTGTCAGACGTATGCAAAGATACCGAAGCATCTTATACGAGACAACGCGAATTTATTGATTCTGTTTAAACAGGATGGTACCAATTTGAAACACATATACAACGATCACGTAAACACAGATATGTCTTACGATGATTTCAGTAAATTGTGTCATACATGTTGGCAACAAAAGTATGGATTTGTGGTGATAGACAAGGACAGCGCGATTTCGAATGGTCGATACAGAAAAGGATTTAACGACTTTGCGATACCGAAACGTGCGTAGTTGTCGTCGACGCGTCGATTGAACAACGTTATCGCAACATGGACAGCGGCGAGGAGATTAGAGAGCGCGAGAGGATAGCAAATCAAATTGCGAAAACGAGCAATTCGATTCGCAAAAAGTATCACGCCTTGAAAACAGGTAAAATGGAGGAAGATATCGCGTTGGAGAGACACTTTAAGCCCATCATCGAGCCTCTAAGGCAGATTGCCGAAAACACCGTTGGCAAGGAATCTGATGTGTCAAAGATTGAGAATGAAACGGCGTGGGAAGACGACGAGCCAAAGCTCAAACGAAAACGACCAAACGCCTCGTTTAACGACTCTGTAATGGCTTCAACTCCGGTTACGTTGAAACGATCGATAAATATGTCATCTAATTTGAGCGAAATATCCAAAATTTTACAACCGCGTAAATCGAAAGATTCATTGAATGAACCACCGATAACCTCAGCGCTTTCCGTGCAACCCCCAATGGTCAAATCACTCGCAAACGGGGATGTTTTTGAAACCACGGATGACTCCCTCGTGACGTCTGTTCGGGAGCAGTTGCAAACATCTGAGGGTCGAAAAATGTTGCGAGATCGCTTGGGTCCATTGAGCCATAAGTACGTCGGGGCAGTTCTCAGTGGCGATCAAGAAAGCGGTATAGACACCGTATACGGCGTTTATTTCAGCAACGATGGAATGATGCTAGGTAATAAACATTTTGACGTGGACAACGCGGACAACATAATTATCAACGGTATACGATACGCTGGCACACGCGGTCTTTACGAGTTGATCTTTAAGAAACTTCCTGATTACGACATCTACACGGAGGACGACATGCAAACATACAAGAGCATTCTGTTGACGACGAGTGCTCATAAACGCAATTACGATGCTCATGCTCAAATAAATGGCAACAGAGGACCCAAATACACAAATATAATCGCGCCGTTGATTTCGGGTAAAATAACCGGAAAAGGTATACCGCGTGCCATGACATTAAACGGCAACAAGATCGATCATATAATTACACCGCTGATGTCGGGTAAAAAAGCTGGAAAAGGTATACCGCGTGCCATGACATTAAACGACAACAAGATCGACTATGTTCATTGGGACGATCCCAACGAGCTTGTAGATCGTCTCCGATTGCTCGAAGCTTCGCGCCTTGCCGGTCACACCGGTCACGATAACGAGATCCTGTCGATTATCGAGAAACTTCGCGAGGCTGGACTTATTATAAATTAAACCGCGCGTCGGCGAGTCATTCAATCAACATCGAAATGCCGATCAACAAGTTTGGTATATCGCTCGGAAGGGGCGGTGCGGAACCGTACTATCAATGGAGAGGATTAATCAGAAATTATGTGCGCGATAACGCCCTTTGCGTGGTCGCCACCGACTTTGATGCAAATTCGCGCAAGATTCGACGGATAGCGCCGCCTGTAGATGATGGCGATGCCGCCAATAAACGTTACGTGCAGCAGAGCGTGCAAATTTTGAAAGATCGGCAGGATGAAATCGAGAGAAAGATGGTTGCATTCCAGAATGACGTGCAAATTACTTTAAACGAACTTCAAAGGATGATTCAAGAAGTAATTATCGCGTATCATCGCGAATAGATAAGAACGTACATCTGATCTCTGCGTCAGTTGCGCGTCATCGTCATGGCTAGTAAGAAGCAATCAACTGAGAAACGGAGACTGGTGGAAGAATTACACGCTCCTGCGAGAAGAAATTTTTCGCGAAGACGCGTCATAGTGCGCGGATACGATGACCTGTGGCAGGCGGATGTGGTCGAGATGCGCCCATACACGCGATTCAACAGAGGCTACCACTACATACTCACTGTTATCGACGTGCTGAGTAAGCATGCATGGGCCGTACCGCTCAAGGCCAAGAGCGGAACCGAGGTTACTACGGCGATTGCGAAAATAATTCGAGACAGTGGAAGATGTCCGAAAAATCTGCAGACTGACAAGGGCAAAGAATTTTACAACGCAAACGTGCAGAAACTCTTGAAGAAACATAATATCAATCACTATTCGACCTATTCCGTAATGAAAGCATCGGTCGTCGAACGATTCAATCGCACGCTCAAGAACGACATGTGGAAAATGTTTACGCTCAATGGAAATTACAAATGGATCGACTCGCTGCGGGGTCTCGTATCGGATTACAACGCGCGAAAGCATCGAACTATCGGCATGCGACCTATCGATGTTACCCCCGCGATCGCCGACAAGCTCCTAACAACGGTGTACAGTCACGTAAAGATCGCTGCTCCCGCGCGATTCAAAGTAGGCGACTCGGTACGCGTGAGTAAATTCAAGACAATCTTCGAGAAAGGATACACACCAAATTGGACCACGGAGGTGTTTAAAATCGTCAAAGTGCAGAAAACTAATCCCGTGACGTATCTGTTGGAAGATTCCTGCGGAAAACCCGTCGCCGGCGGCTTCTACGAATACGAGTTACATCGCGTTGCTAATCCCGACGTGTATCTCGTTGAAAAAGTTTTGCGCAAAAGGGGGGATGAGGTTTATGTAAAGTGGTTAGGATTTGATAATTCACACAATTCGTGGATACACAAGAATAATGTATTGTAAAAAATTTATTACAATATAAAAACATATTATACATACAAATGAGTCATTTATTTTCATAAATATCTAAATGTAATTACAATATATATATATATATATATATATATATATATATATATATATATATATATATTTAAGGTATTTTATTATGCCCCCATGGCAACGTCTCGGTAGAACCGGGTATAATGAAGCGTTTATCATCGTACGGACTTAGTGCTATTTTCGTTTCGGACATGGTGTACACCTCGTGTTGTTTGGATCTTATGCAAGCCTGCTGTCGCGTCATTTCAATTTCGTCGCGCAGACATCGCGTGTAATCGTCGAACGTTATCGACCTGGCTACGACGTTACTCTTAACACCTTTAGCCTTTTTCGTATCTTTCTTACCGTTCACTCGCAAGGCGTACATCTTTGCTCTAAGCCCGACAAATTCAGTCATTATCGCGCCGTTGTTTTCGTCTTTCATCAAACCCGGAACTTTTTTATTGGCGAGTGGGATACCGTACGCATTATCGACCGCGTAATCGCTAGTGTCAAATCTATTAATGTCGCGCTTCATGGTGTCATACACATCGTCGCACTCGATGTGATAAATGAGACTGTCAGTATCAGTGTACGTGACTTTACACTTTTCGCGATACAACGGTAACATATACTCGTGATGAAATTCGTACAAACATGTCTTGGATATATCGAGGATGCACATACCCACGTAGATTGGTTTGTCGAACTTCACCTCGAGTTTTCGCATTTCTATCGCTACTAAATTCTCCGAAAAAACGCTTCGGCTATGAAAATTCGGTTTCGCAATCATTGCCTCCGCGCCGTATCTACCCTCCCAATGAGTCACGAGTCGCACGTCAACGTGATTCCGCACATTCTCCATGGTTTTGCCGAACACAGCGTTGTTCATCAATTTGTATAAATTTTTCTCGAAATCATTCTTGGCCAATGTTCTAAATTTCGTATTTAGTTCAATATAATCGCGAAGCCACGGAGATTGCGCGAATTTCAATATGCGGTGAATCTTTGATATACGAAGACCGTGACGAGTACACTGCTGCAGGTTGCGATAATGTATTACATAACGTTTCTTATCGTATAATGTTGCGAGGAGCTTGTTCTGCAGCTTACCAGGTGGTTTATCGCGCGTTGGGCAGAACGGTAGGTCAGTGTGCGCGTCGTGAAGATGTTGCGGATACTCCAAGTCGACTTCGAGAATGTAGCCTATCGAGGAATCCAACGCGATATCCATAACATTAAAATTGGTTACATCGTCGACCCATTGAAAATCTGCATATGGCAATGGTTGACACATTGCCCAGCCGTATAAGTTGTTTACGTCAAAATACATCAGATACGATGATGGTTTCGCTGGATCATACGACTGCATGTATTTGTTGTTGGCCAGCGCGTATCTGTTCGAACATTGGCTCAAACCGCCGCGTATACCGCGTTCGATAAACATGACCATGTCAATGTCGGTGAGCAATTCGAAATTGATACGTGTATGCTTCAACATAGCATCCCACGTAAAACCCGGTAGAGTATAATAATAGGCTGGATCGAGTCCATAACTCGCGACGCAGCTATCGCGAAATTTTCAAAGATATCGGCCAACAGCAAGACATCGGTTTTGAGATATAAATCGCTGTAGTCACCGAGCGTTCGAATGGAGAACCGCTGCCAGACGTTGACGGCGTGCGCGTAATCGCTTTCAGATACGGTGTCACCTGTCAATGAACTGTAAAACGAGTCGCGCGACGGTAAGCACGAGTCCTCCAACTTTTCGACGCAGTCAATGTACTCTGTACGGAAATACGCCTTTTCGTGTCAACAAATCAAAATTTTCTGCGGATAATTTACAAAATTCGCGTTGCAATATTCGCAGTTTATCCTTGCTAAGATAAGATGCCAATTTGTCGAGACTAGCGGTGAGAAACTTGTACGAATCGATAAATCGCAATTTAACGCAAGTTTTCTTATCTTTATCTTCGGTGCTTTTAACATTTTTCGTAAACGAAATGTATTTCTCTTTTGTAATTGGGAGTAAATCTACATGTCCTTCGTACGCTGTTGCTATTTCCGTTATAATAAAATGCGCGTCGTAGCCTGATAAATTATGAAAAACTATCGGAATACAATGCGAATCTTTATAATTTAAGTTACAGTTTGAGTGCGCGGGACCTCTGTACTGACCGGTCAGATGACAATGATCGCGTACTCGCAGAAAGCGTTGTCTGGCTCGTCTGGCTCGAACGGTTTTTCGCACACGTGACAGTGCGTTGCGCTGTTAAACTTTTCCCACTCGTCTCGCGTGAAATCCGCCATGGGCAAATTAGTGGACAAGATTGTCTTTACATTGTGAGCTAAACATCTTAGCTCCTCGGCGAACCACGCGACGCAATCCTTATCGCGACGAAACCGATACATTGATAACGAGTCGTCGTACGAGCAACGCACGTAGTACCCTATGCTAAACACGCGATGATGTTGATACGTGTACCTGGACGTTTCCGGATCCGCTTCCATCTTCTCCAGGGTACATTCCAGGTCGGCGTATATGATAAACGGAACTCGTTCCTTCCTGTTGTGATTCTTAAAGGCCAACCACTTGTCGTTATCGCTCGGTAACTTGATCGCGCAGTCGTTCATCTCCAGACAGTCGACGGTATATGGGCTTCCAATTTCTCGCTCGTGTAGAAATAGTGTAAACATCTGTAAATAATGAAATTTTTTATATATCTTATAAGTAAGGTTTATTTTTATTATTTATTAGGACGTATACTCACCGATCGCAAAAGTATTTCCGACCATCGTGCCTGCTCAGTTGCGAGCTCACGAAGCGGGATAGGTTCTTGATCCATGCAAAATGTCCCACGTTGTCGTCATGCACGTACAGCAGATTTACATGCCTGTCCATCTTTCTGTCGGTGAGCCGTATTGGCACGATAGCAAGTTCCTCGTTTTTTTTCTCGATGCCGTACACGTTGATGGAGATGTCGTTGTAATTTTCAAAAATTTTAATTTGATCCAACGTCATTGGAAACTTAATGTTTGTAAGATTTAGCACTGACGTGTAATGTGGATACGACGATTCCCGTTCTGCATGTCTTTGGGCTGGATGCAGAGCAGCCACCACTGACCATGCAAAACATGCATTGTCCATTGATCGCACGTTTATCACCGCTTTCTTCTTTTTAATTTCTCGCGGTATTTCCACAAAACACCCCGCGTGCAATGGATTGTACTTGTTTACGTTAACAGTCAAATTCAGTATACGCGACAATGCCCATCCGCTATCACGTTCCTGGAATTCCTCCAGCGATGCCAGGGTAGGCTCGATGACGCGTCGCTTGTACCACTCAAGCAGATCGGACTCACGGAAGAGTTCACTATTTCTCGTAGCGATACTTTTATTCGCGCGTTTGTCACCCGCAACAAATTCACCATTAAACATTGTGTTTATCTTTACATTGACGTGTCGTTGCATGACGTTCCGCACATGAATGAGTACAATGTCTCTCGCATCTTTGAGAAATTGACGTGGGTCGATGTGTTTCGAATTTATCACCACACCGGTCAGTATACGACTTTCAAAAGCCGTATCTATCTCGCGCCATCTGAGTCCTGTCTCACTCGCACTGTATCCGGCACCCACATGCACGAAACGTTGACGTACCGAGTCTTTCAGACCTTCGAGTCGTGCGATACAAGCAATCAACGACTGTTTGAGACCGATCGATAATCGTGGCCGTTTAATTCGGCTTTGTTCTTCCAACGATTCGATAAACTCGTCGCATCGTTGCTCCCACGCGGTAAATTCTTCCCTCGAATTTAAAAGGGCGGATTGCTCCAACAACTCTTGCTCCATATTATTGCACGATCTTCTTTCTTACACAATTGTACTCACGACTTCCAATTCTCGACTACTGAGCGTATCCCTCCCAGATTCGTCAATTTATATTCTACTAATGATACATCGTTTGCTAGCATATTCAATTTCATCTCAGCAGCCGTACATCGGCGCTATTTGCAAAATTTGCAGTTTTGCACGTGTTCGATGAAATCATCGCGAGACACGTCTTGAAGAAATCATATTTGATGCTATTGCCCGATGAGGTGATCTTATCACGTTCTAGACAACGATATGACATTTATGTGGATTGGGTGGTGGTCACCATGCAGCAGCCATACATTGGCGCTATTTGCAAGATTCGCATTTTTGTGTACGTATAAATGGTCTGCGAGGATTCTAGCGCGCAGTCGAGAGTTACTCGCGCGGTTGAGAATTGATATATCTGTAAAAGAGAGTATGGGAACGGACGGACGCTATTGCTCGTCGATGGTGCGTTTGCTTCGTGGTAGAGAGGTCGGTTTTCGAAACGTGCTTACTGGCAATAAAACACTGTGTCCCACGCATTCTGTATGGCATTTCACTAGAACTGAACATAATTGGGAGATTCTGGACTCATACGTTAAAACATGTTGGTGTATGGTTCGTGGCAGTGTTCGTAATGTTTATGATGAAGGATCAACACATGGGTATATCTGGAGATCACGGGTGTCACATCAACCTATTGGAAACGACTACTGTTTACAATGTGGAGGGGAGTGCCAAATAAAAAGAGGTCCGCCAATGTTTGTATCCCATTCGATCTGTGGATTTTATCTACTCCAGCTTGAACATGAACTACTACGTTCCGATTCAAGATGAACCGTGCGAGAAACAGCACAATGAGTAAGTACCGCTAATTTTCGTATATACATGTAAAAAAAACTTTTATTATATATATATTTGTATTTTTTCAGTTTTGATAAACCCCGCCACACGCCACGTATTTTGGGAAGGAGATTTGCCCTGACATCGACAGCATACAAATTTTTGGATGTTGGAATCAGCGCGGGACCTATGTCCTCTGTAGACATACTTATTGGCGATAACCGAGGCAATCGGATAATTCTGCCTCATGCAACGTGGACGGCTCTCATCGAAAAACGTGCAGATATACAGCGACTCGTGCAGTCATCGGCGCCATCATCGCTTGCGTTTCGAGATCTGGAGCTCGTTAAAATATGCGACGCAGACATTGTAAAACTGACGTCGTGCGATACCAGCTTATACATGAAACCGTCAACCGTACTCTTCCTGTTCGAACTAGAACATTGCGTCGAGAATGTATATTTTCAACTATACCAAAATGTTCACGGCGTAAGTGAAAAATTTAAACAATTTGTAAGTCATTTTACGCCAAAATTGTATCATCGATAAATGTAATGCAGTTAGAATCTTGCGTGAATTTTACGATAAAAATTCAATTATTGATTGTGAATTATTAGTCTACGCTTTAGATACTATTATGTATAATGCGCTACATGAGAAATAAATGCATATAATATGATAAAACAATTTTTCCTTTTCATTTTCCGTTCCCTGTCATTAGAATTAAGCTGTCTTTGTCTACTTAAATGTAATATTAGAAATTAAATATCGCGAAAATCTAAACGATTAAATATTGTTTGCGAAGAAAAGATATGCGAACGGGGGCCGGGAACGCGAACGGGGGAGATAACGCGAACGGGGGCCGGGAGCGCGAGGGACCGCGCGCGAACGGGGGCCGGGAACGCGAGCGGGTGACGTCACGCGGACCGCCGCGGCCGTTGCACGCGGTCGCCCCTCACCCCGCGGCGCGGCGAAAACGCGGTCACCCCGCGGCGCGGCGAAAACGCGGTCCCCTCACCCCGCGGCGCCGGAAAACGCGATACCCCGCCCCCGCGACGCACGAAAACGCGGTACCCCCCTCCCCCGCCCCCGCGACGCACGAAAACGCGGTACCCCCCCTCCCCTCCCCGCGACGCATGAAAACGCGGTACCCCCCCTCCCCCTCCCCGCGGTATCCCCCGCCCACTCCCCCGCGGTATCCCCCCTTCCCCCTCCCCCGCGGTATCCCCCCGCCCCTCACCCCCGCGGTATCCCCCTTCCCCCTCCCCCGCGGTATCCCCCCGCCCCTCACCCCCCCTCGGAGC
>JASTWK010001853.1:0-23299 GCA_030770225.1 Temnothorax unifasciatus | reverse complement strand
AGGGACAAGTATATTTCGTTTCACTCTAACTTACTGCACTAGTGTGCACTAGTTCGGTAATGCAGCAATAAGAAACAGACCTAGAAGAGTAGGATTATGTCGTCTTACTGTATTCGTTGTCGGTTATTTTGCTAGTGTTGTTTGAAAAAGACATACGGATTAACAGTATCACATATTGGTGTCGATTTGATAATCAAAATGTATAAACTAATATATGCGAGTGGATACTATAGTGTCTATAATGAAAGGCAGATGAAGAAAAGATATATTCGGAAATCATGCATTATCGCAACTAACAGTAAGTAAAAAGATAATAAAAATTAAATCCATAATCTTTAAAATAACGAAAACACATTTAAATTCTCGTGATATATCTATTTACATAAATCGTTTCTGTGTAATAAATGTGCAGAATATTATAATTTTAAATAGATAATTATTAACCATTTTTTCTTATGTCATTTAGAAAGCAAACATAGCTTGCAACAGATTGCAGACAATTTAAACAAGGAAATGCCTAAAGTAAGGTTAACAACTTCATCAACATCAGGTATTATAATAGGGTCTTGTGTTAAAGTCGCGGACAACAAAGTTGTCTGCCCCTTTTCGATTTATTTTCACAATCTCGCTTGACGTTTTCAACATCTTCCACGTTCGAATAAGATTTTCGATTCACACCGGAATGTTTTTCATCCTTTTTCATTTTTCTCGATAGAACGGTATTAGCAATCTGATCGTTATCGCTGTCATCACTTGAATGATATGTTTGTTTCTTTTACTACCATCAGTATTATTTTCTCCTGTTTTGGATTTCATTAAATTAATATATAAAAGTGTTATGTCAAAACCCCTTTTTACTTGAAATCATATTTATCTTATATATAAAACTATTTTTACTTTATTTTCATGGATCTTGTTTTACAGATTCATCACTAGCTGTTGATTCCGATGCAATGTTGAATATTGGGACACGAAATACGACATCTGAAATCAAAGAAGGCACTTGCGTTTTGTCAAGCAATAACTGTGAACAGTGGAATACAAACCAGAAGTCTGATTCTAACTTGACGCTTTGTGATAATATAAATGATAGAGATAATATTAAAGGTTCTACGTGTTTGACTAAAGATGCTCTTTCTATCGATGGGAATCCTAATACATTAGTTGATAATAGCAACAACGTGATGAGTGGTAAGTCTATGATATATATATATATATATATATATACTTAATCGTATTATAACACATTGTGCAACAAATATTCGGTATGCAATCTTTTTACATACCTTGCATAACAATAACATTTATAGTTTTTGCGACCTAAGTTACTCGTAATACAAATTTCTTTACTTTATTTTTATAAATTGTATTGCAGATTTATCGCTAGCTGCCAATTTCAATGCTACATCAAATATTGCTATATCAAATGTGACATCTAAAATCGAAGAAAGCACTTGCGTTTCATCAAGCAATATTTCTGATACTGAACAGTGTAATACAAACCAGAAGTCTGATTCTAATTTGACGCTTTGTGATAATGTAAATGATAGAGATATTATTAAGGTTTTACGTGTTTGACTAAAGATGCTCTTTCTATCGATAAGAATCGTAATACGTTAGGTGATAGTAGCGACAACGTGATGAGTGATAAGTCTATGATGCAATATAATTAAGTATATATTATATGTATATAGTATGTATTATATATATATACCTAATTATAACACATTATGCAACAAACATTCGGTATGCAATCTTTTACATACTTTGCATAACAATAACATTTATAGCTTTTGCGACATAAGTTACTCTTAATAAAAATTACTTTACTTTATTTTATAAATTTTGTTTACAGATTTGTCGCTAGCTGCCAATTCCAATGCTACGTCAAATGTAAATGTCGAAAATATTTTGACATCGATATTAGGTGAGCCTCTGATGTAATACAGAGTGCTCAATGTTGTGATAAATTAAACTCTAGTTTTACACATGGAAATGCAAATGTCATTGAGACATTTAGAAGTCCTAAAAAACCTCCCAAGATCTTATCAATAAAAAACGTTACTAATAAAGTTAAATTAATTTCACCGCTTCCAATGCGTACAGAGAAGACTGATAATATTATTAACAACGATATACAACTAAATAATACGTTTAATGTCACTAATAACAATGTTTCTTCAAATGCAAACAAGACTACCGTCAGTGATAACATTTCAAGTGGTACATTCGTTCCGCTTGCGTCATCTACATTCGTAAAGAATCAGTCAACATCAGAGTGTGAAATCGACAATTATAATACTGACAATGAGTCAAATATCTCTATTACATCTAAGAATAATTCCGATGATAGTTTTCATGTATCAGATTGTTCTAAGCTTGAAGACACAGATGAAGATGAAAATGATGATACTCGTGAACATATGACTAGTACAAATAAGACTAAAACTGTGAACAGCACATTAAATTTGACAACATCACGCTCATCTAAAGTAGCTGTATGCGATGATAGGAATATGTATGTGGAAACTTCTGACGGTTCGAAATTGAAATTAAATATGTGCTTATATTGTAAAAAATTTCAAACGCAACTTGCAAGGCACTTAGAATCTGTACATAAAACTGAAGAAGATGTAAAAAAGTTTCGTTTTTTACCTAAAGGTAAGTTGTATGTTATATACAAAATCGCCAACAATACTTAGGTAAAATATAAGTTAATCAAAAATGTTATTATAAAAATGTCGAAGAAAATATTATTTATCATAGCTTTCCCAATTTTAATACTTTATATCTGTAAAATTATGCTTTAAAGTGAAATTATATTCAAGTTAACTACCTAAATTTTACAAAAAAAATGAAATTTTGTTACATATTCCGCTAATTTAATTCACGAAGTCCTTTTTAAAATTGCTCACAACTCGGAAAGTATTAATGTTTCGTCTTTTTTATATTAATTTTTTATTAATTTTTATATTTCCGCATCTAACTTAAAAATATACTATTAAAGTATTTTTTGCGAGATTTTGCACACCAATAGTGTTGCATTCACTTAAACTCAAAGTATATCAAATATAATTTTCATGAATTAGTATTTAATTGGAAATGTTCTTCGCATTAAATTAGATCAAGTTTTGTTATAAAGCAAACTGATATTATTTATTTGTGTGTGTTGATTTCTAATTCAAAATAGGATTCAAGTTTAAAACATGTTTCAAGTTGACTATTGATTTATGAATTTATGAATAATTATGAAAATTGGATTTGATCTGTTCTAGCTTGGTTTAACTCTCTAATGCCCGATTTCACTAACGTCGTTTAACTTGAACCTTAGTTCAATTTACTCTATGTCTGTTTCTAAGGGAAACTGTTAGAAAAAAACGAAGAGTGAATTGAACTAAGATTCAAGTTAAACGACGTTGGTAAAATCGGGCATAAAAGGTCAATTATATTACTTGATAAATATATTGAGATGACTGACTAAAAATGTACTTTTTTCACCAACTATTATAATATCAAATCTATTCCAAAATTTTCCAGGATTGGAAAAATTGTAACCGAACGAAAAAATAAATTTAAAAAATGGTAATTAAGACAAAATAACCAAAAATAAATATTTTACAAAATAATAAATAATAAATAATAAATAATAAATAATAAATAATAAATAATAAATAATAAATAATAAATAATAAATAATAAATAATAAATAATAAATAATAAATAATAAATAATAAATAATAAATAATAAATAATAATAATAAATAATAAATAATAAATAATAATAATAATAATAAATAATAAATAATAAATAGTAGATAATAAATAATAAATAATAAATTAATTTGAAAATATTAATTACATTAAAAATAAATATTTTACATAAATATCTTACACGAAAAAATATCGAGATAAAATACAAAATAATTTGTTCATTTTTTTTAATCCTCTGATCTTATCAGAGGATTTTTATACGTTTAACAATGAACGGAAATCCATTTATGTCAAACTATATGTATAGTTTTATTTTAAACAATAGTGTCTATAAATCTGAAAAAAGTATAAAAATTTTGCTAACCATAATATTTGATCAAGCAATCTTTTTTTGATTACCTTTTTGGCTTACATTAACAAAAACAAGAAAGTTGTTTTAAATGGAAACTTTAGTAATTTACTATGTATATTATATGTAAAGTTTTTATTATTTACTCTTAAGTTAATTGTAATTTATTATAGATTTTGTACTCATTATTTCAGGTAACCCAGAACGAAAGAAGATTATTGGTTTAATTAGACGAAAGGAAATTTCATATATAATACAGATTCTAACATAAATAAAGGAGATTTAATTGTATGTCGGCGTCCAGGAAAATATTTGAATAGACAAGCAACCGATTTTATTCCTTGTGCCAAGTGCAGAGGTGTATTTTCTAAAAATAATATAAGACATCATTTTGCGACATGTAAACGGAAAAGGGAAGGGGATTATCCTCAAAGAAATGTAAAAATATTGGGACGTACTGTGGCTTGTCGTATACATCACAGTGCGAATTCTCCATTAAGAAGATTAGTATTCCCAGTAATGAGGGAAGACAATGTAACTCAGATTATTAGATATGATGAGCTGCTGATTGCTTACGGTAATAAAATGTGTCTGAAGTATCGTCTCCAACATCAGCACGATATGATCAGGGCGCGATTGAGATTACTTGGACGATTTCTTATTGTTTTGAGGGATATCGATAACAGTATCGTAGATTTCACTTCAATATATAATCCAACAATATACGAACAATGCATCAAAGCTGTCAATATACTCGCACAATTTGATGAAACGACTTGGACATATAAGATACCATCTATTGCATCATCTTTGGGAACACTTGTGAAACAAGTTGGACAAATTTTAAGAAGCATGTGCATTAAGAAACAAGAATTTGACAAACAAACTGTGGTAGAAAATTTTTGAAATTATTTGAAGAGGATTATCCTGTCAGTGTAAATAAAATTGTATTTGAAACACAAGGGCATCGAAAGAGGCAAAAAAATATTGTCTTGCCATCTATAAATGATATTCAGATATTCAATGCTTATCTTAAAACTGAACGCACGAAAGCTTTACAATTTTTACAAACAAATTGTTTCTCGATGACAGCATGGCGTACGTTAGCTGAAACAACATTAGTATCTATTATGATATTTAATAGAAGACGTGCTGGTGAGTTAGAACGTGTTTTAATTGAAAATTTGGAAAAATTTGCGACAATTTCAAAAGAAGAAGAACCTGAATTATATAAATCTTTATCCAAATATGTACGAATAACAATACGCGGTAAACTGGGAAGAACGGTTCCTGTGTTACTTCATGAAGAAATGTTAAAATCTATGCAAATGATTGTTAAGTGTCGTAAAGATGCTGGTGTTCCCGAAAATAATCCTTATGTCTTTGGTATACATACAATCGACAAAAAAAGACACAAATATTTAAGAGCATGCGTATTAATGCGAAAATATTCTATAATTTCTGGAGCAAAAATGCCAACTTCGTTACGAGGCACAACGTTGCGGAAACATATTGCTACAGTATGCCTTTCATTAGATATATCCGAACATGAAGTGAATGATCTAGCGGATTTCATGGGTCATCACGAAAAGATACACAAATCGCATTATAGACAGCCGCTTATAACAAAAGATTTGGCTATAACACGTTTTCTCAAATATGCACAAGGAGAAGATACAACAGATGAAAGCGATGAGGATAAGAATAAAGATGAGGATGATCCGACTAGTGATAGTGATACAGATTCAGGTTTAAATACTCCTGACACTTCACTATCATTAAGGAAGACAAGACAATCTAAACAGCTGCCTAGCAAAGGAAAAGATATAAAAAATTATATAAATACTAATACAGAAAAAAAAGAAGGTACATTTGAATAATTTCTATATCAAATAGTATACGTATTGCTTTTTGTTAACAGTTTTTACAATAAATATACAAGGCAACTTTAGATAAATACTGTTTAAAATAACTATTAAATGATAGATATTATAATGTAAAAAAAAGGAAACTTCTAGTATTGTTTTTTATGTAGATTAATTGCAATTATGCAAAGAAAAATGTTTTTTTCAATTTTTCACGGTTATTTTGCGTTTTTTAAAATAGTATTTTCTTTTTAAATTCTTCCTCCTATCACGTAATAATTAATCTCAATTGACATTCTAGAAACACATTCTACATAAACATATACAAATAAATGTGAATTTTCTCATTGTTTCAGTAAGTCGTTTGGCTTCTAAGAGGAAAATTAGTCACAAGAGTGAAAATGTGATCGAATCAGATGATGAATGTAGTACAGAATTAGATTTAAATATTTCCAATATTTTATCATCAAAAAGGCAAAACAATCTAAACAGGTGTCTAGCGGAAAGAATAACGTAAACAATACAAAAAAGAAAAAGAAAAGTCAGTTTAAATAATTTGTTTAAAATTAAATATACATGTTTTTTATTAAATAAATTTAATAATAAATATACTAGATTAACGAAATTTTATTGTTATTTTAGCATCTCCTTTTGGTCCTTCAAGAAGAAGTGCTCACAAGATTAAATGGACGGATGATGAACGCTCGATAGTTTTATCTGCATTCCAAACTTATCTTCATTCCAAAGATAATAAATTGCCATCTTTCCGTGAAATTAACGAATTAAAAGTTAAATATCCTGTATTGAAGACCCGTTCAAATGCAAAGATAAAAATTTGGTTGTATAACCAAAAAAATAACAAAAACAAAAACAAAAAATTACATAAGTCCTTGAAATTATAATATAAAAAAGGAAACTTTTATTATTGTTTTTTATGTAGATTAATCGCAATTAAAAAAATATATTTTTTTTAATTTTTTAAGGTTATTTTGCGTTTTTAAAAATAATATTTTTTTTTATTTTTTTCTTTTATTACGTAATAATTAATCTCAACCGGCATTTATCTAGAAACACATTCGTCATATACATTCGTACATAAACATATACAAATAAATGTGAATTTTGTCATTATTTCAGTAAATCAAAATTATTAAAATGTGTATTGTCATTAACCCTCCAACTGCATACGTTTTTTTTAACCTTGACAGTGCATGTAATCCGTCTCGTCCGACGTTATTTTCCCTACCTTAAAGTGTTTTAAAAAATCTGAAAAATTAAAAAACATCTGTCAACATTGTAATTGATGGTTTTAGATTGATATCTTCAAAAAATGTTTGAATTGAATTATTTAGGGGAGTCAAAATGGTACTTTTTAGGCAGAAAAACTGTTGATAAATGAATTGACGTAGAACTACGTAATCCCGGAGCACAGATACAACGAAAATATGTCACACTTTGAACGTTTATATCTTCAAAACTAACAACTGTATAGTAATAAATAAAGTGTCATTAGATAGCTTATAGAGTCCCATTTTCTCTCGAAAGTCCCAAAAAGCTTTCTCTCTGAAAAAGCCAAACAATTATAAGCAAATAATTATGTTTCAAATTAAGGACCATTCACTACCTCTAAAGAGGAACTTTGTTAGCGAATTAAAATGTATTCTTTAACGAATAGAGTATCATTAAAGGACGGTTGGTATGGAATTTGGTGAGGATTGGTAAAGGAGTCGCCGATTTTTATCTTAACAAATCTCCTGATTGCTCTAATTTCCGTTTTTGTAATATCGAGCTGAATTTTTTTATGTATAAATTATCATTAAAGGAAAACAAAAATTGTGAATAGAGCACATAATTAGCACATAAAAAGTACATAATTTCTGTATATGTGTTATTCCGGTTTTTTGTGGGTAGGGAGAAGTGCTAACTTAACAGACATTATTGAATTTGGAGTCAAATGGTGAAGGGGTTACCAATTTATGCTTAAAAAATATATAAGTTATACATGTAATCTTATATAGAATATCATTAAAGAAAGGTTGGTGTTGAATTTGGCTAGGATCGGTGAAGGGGTTATTGATTTCTGTAAAAATTCTACTTCTACTAACATTAATTTAAAATCAGTACAAGTTATTATAAATTGTAAATAGTATTAGATGCTTATAAATATAGTAAAACATTTATTTGGTTTTATTTATAAAAAAAATTTGTTTGAAAAAATCAAAAAGCACGTAAAATTCAAGAATAATATATAGGTAATAAATATTCAGTCCTGATCATTTACGGCTTTTTCCTTAGGACCCTTAGGTCTTTATTTATATAAGTCGTCAAAACAACCTTTACGTTGATTGATATATATTTTATAACTATATAAAGGCATTTTTGACTACCAGTCATCAAAATAACCTTTATATCGCTATCATATATACATCTAGTCGTCAAAACAACCTCTATACCACTAAAAAATATATATTTTATATACACTGTCGTCGAAACTGTCCAACTATAAAAGATGTCGCTGAAACTACCATTTTGTACTTTTTTTATGTTACTCGAAAATTAGGCGGAATTTTTTAAAGCGGCTTGTGGCATGCTACTCTCTGAACATTTGCGCATATTTTTACATTGAATAAAAAAGTGTCGTTAAAACTGCCCCTGGACATATATATATATATATATATATATATATATATATATATATGTATATATATATATATATATATGTATATGTATATACAGACTATTAGATATGTATATATGTACCGTTTGTATATTTATTAATTGTGATTTTGAATATTAAGAATATAAAATGGGCCCCTCCAACGCCCATTTCCGTGAGAACGCAACCAATATCTTTTTTTCGTCTCTCCGAATTTTATTTCTAAATGATACATTTGTAAAAATCAGTAACGTTACAACAGACGCTTCTGGCATTAATTTTGTCAGTACCGTCAAAATAAACAAATCTGATTTTTATTATAATCAGTGCCGTCCCAATAGACGTTTCTGACATTTATTTTTATTTTATTTTTGTATTATGGACCCCTCCAACGCCCATATCCGTGAGAACGCAACCAATATCTTTCTTTCGTCTCTCCGATTTTTATTTCCAAATGATACATTTGTAAAAATCAGTAACGTTACAACAGACGCTTCTGGCATTAATTTTGTCAGTACCGTCAGAATAAACGAATCTGATTTTTATTACAATCAGTACCGTCCGAATAGACGCTTCTGACATTTATTTTTATTTTTGTATTTTTTGTATTGTTTTAATTTTAATTTTAATATTTTTTTTTATTTTTATATTTTTTAATTTTTTATATTTTTATTTTTTTACCCAGGTATGGTTTCGATATTCAAATATCTTTCTAAATATTATTACAGTGTATGTAACTTTCTGAATAATATTAGATCGTTTGTTTTTATCTTGGGAAAGGCAACAGTTCATTTCCCTCTATAATTGTCATAAAGTGTTGTCTCATGCACTTTACGTCCTTGGAATATTTTTCATCACAAGGATTGCCTCCTAAGGCTACAGTTGTGGCAAAAGCTGCGGCGTAAATTCCGCAACTTGTACCGTCTGGTTGTGCATCGACTTTCTCAAAAATAATATCACTTTGCCTTATTTTTGGATATCGACGCTTTATATATTTTTTTTCTTTGAGCACCAATCTGTCGTATGTACAGCCAGGTATACTGTCATATACAAACAGTTTGGTGCCATCGCAAAATATACATCGCCAGTGTTCATTCCTTCTTGAGAGTATATATTTTTTCCTCCAATTATTTGTAAGCTTAAATCGCTCTTACTAGCGTCAATATAATCAGGCAATCCTTGATACTGTACACTTTGCGTTTCAAAAGGTGTATTTTTTCTCACAATAAAAATGTATCTACTGATTCGTCCGTTAGTTCGTCGCCAGACAAGACATTATTTTCCACAATGGAAATAGGTATAATAATTTCATCTAAATTTAGTATTCGTCTTGCCTTATCCTCTTCGGTTATATCTTGCTTGTAGCTTGTATCAATATATATACAATCATCATCCTGCTCCATATCTTGAGCAATCATAGCAGTGGTAATTGCTGTTTTTATTGGCAAAATGTCACATTTTAACGTTTCGTTATTTTCATTAATGACATTTTCGCTCTTTACTGCAATTTGCTCAATATTTTTTCGACTACTTAATTTTTGCTTGCTTCCTGTGCTTCTAGAATATAACTCGGATTCCTTATTGGCATGTGCCTGTTATGGCGACTATCCAATATTTCCGGAAGCATGCATTTGTTATAGAAGCGTATTAGAGAAGGCAGCATACGCTTGTCCCAAAAAGCATTGTCTCTATCTACGTGCACTACTTTCATGCTTTTCGGTGTCCATATGGCAAAAATGCAATACTGTCGTTGCGTTATGTTTAATTGGCCTTGAATTTGATAAAAGAACCGATGCGTTTGATTTAATTTACGTGGGTCTTTTGTATCAAAGATGTTTCTTAAGGCGGGTAATGTTTTAATGGCTTCTTCTATTGTTAAATGTTCGGCCGACTGAGGACATTTAATCTCCACTAAGCCATCGTCATCAATGAGTCCATCAGGAGAAGCACCCAGGTATGGATATTTGCGATCAATAAATAAGCCGCAAGGTTTGATGTCTTTATTAAGTTTTGCGGCTAAAACTTTTTTTGCTACTTGTTCTTGAACGCGACCATATGCCATGGCGGCGGTATCAACAGGTGAAGGATATAAAATATTCTTCACTGTTGTTACACAAGACGTTGTTGCTCTCATGCGACAAACGATTCCAAAATTGGACGCTGTCAACATGACACGTCTCAATGAACACCACAGCTCGGAATCACTTTGTTGTCTCGTATCGCGTTCAGTTTGTTCCCAATTTTTCCCATACTCGATCAAGTTTTCCATATGCCTTTGTCGATTTTGTTCATATACATCAGGTGGGAGATCTGGCTTTTGCGATTGTGGGCCATAATATTTATCTGTTCCTGATTCTCGTTTAAATTTCTTTCGTTTGCCATCTATTTGTCAAGATTCTCTGGTTCTCGCAATTTTTTTTTGCCGTTGCTCTTCCATTTTTTTGACAATAGGAGGAACAGTTTTAGACATGCCTTTATAAACTTCCGTGAGGACTTGCTGCGTATTATGTTGCAGAACTGCTCCCGCAATTCTAGCATTGTACGAACCTCGTTTGCCAAAATGAATGCGTTTTCCACCAATTTCTTTGCAGATTATTGAATTAAATGATTCTGCAGGATTATTGGTTAAATTTAATAGCAAGCTGTCAGAATAAGCACTGAGATACAGAAGAGCACTTTCCATTCTTTGATATAGACCATGCAGTTTCAAAAGTGGTACGTAATTTTTATTTCCGCCAATTTCGCACTTTTGACCGCGTTCCTCACATCCTTTATGTTCACCAAATATGTGACTAAGGATATTTAATATGTCTTTCCGTAGTTCTGTAGCCTTACAATGATGAGGTAGGTCTTGTTTTTTGCCATTCAGAAGCTAGTCGCAGCACTTCTCTCCGTATTTTTAAAACGCTATTGTCTGCAACTTTTCGTATTTCAATAAAACCACGCTTTCTTTTTGGCTGAGTCGTTTCAGCAACGGCTTTCAGTTTTTTACAAAGATTACGCAGTAGATGATTGGTGCATTCTATTTTTTTCACCGTTATCATCTGTTCCTGGTACGGTTTATTATTGATGATGGAGTGATATACGTTACTATCTCCATCGGCGATAACCGTTTTGTAAATAAGTCCGTGCATCGGAAGGCTAAGTTTGAAACCTTCTGCAATAGCATCACTCTCCATGCTTGTAGAGGCTGCGTTGCGATCGAAATTTTTATAACATTTGTGCGTTTTCGCAGCGCAACCCTTTCGTTCAGCCATGTCACATATCGCGCAATATTTATTGCGGATGCCAACGAAGAGAACTTTCCTTGTGCGATAACCAATTATTGCACCTACACCGGAAAGTGAGTCGTAGGCTTACCGTACGATCTCTTCATCCAGCTGCCATCCGCAACGACAGTTATATATGGAATACCATTAACAGTTTCGTTTCTGTCTAAGGCAAGTTGTTTTTCTTCTTCGCCTGCCTTTATCATATTTTCTAGGGCTGTTTTTCCGAAATCTTGACTAGATTTTCGCGATATTTTATGTACGTAACCTCAGACATACTAGGAATATTCATAGCTGCACATTGCTCATTCAACTGGGCATAACCATTTCCAGTTGTGATAGATGCAGCTACAGCAGCTGTATTAATATCCAATATGTCTAATGGTTCTGTAGGTTCGGACCAGATGTTGTCTTCATAATTGCACATTTGGCATTTGAAGAACAACTGCGTCAACAAACCAACGCGACGAGAATTAATGAGTTTCCAATCTCTAAAATGGCAATCAATTCCTCGCGCATGGTTGTCAAATGTTCTGTGGATCTCATTCCACATAAAAGCAATATCGACAATGCGACGGCCTTCAGGCATGCATTCTTGGATACGATTTATATCCATACGGCCTTTTTCGATAACAAGAGTGTCATCATCTTCGCATTTGTCGATATTTCTGTACGTACCTGTAATTGACCCGGAACTCTGGACTTCTTGAGTACTGTTTCCTGAATCAATCACAGCCTCGGACAGTGATGTCATATCGACAATGCGACGGCCTTCAGGCATGCATTCTTGGATACGATTTATATCCGTACGGCCTTTCTCGATAACAAGAGTGTCATCATCTTCGCATTTGTCGATATTTCTGTACGTACCTGTAATTGACCCAGAACTCTGGACTTCTTGAGTACTGTTTCCTGAATCAATCACAGCCTCGGACAGTGATGTCATATCGACAATGCGACGGCCTTCAATCATGCATTCTTGGATACGATTTACATCCAATCGGCCTGTATTGTCGATGACGAGAGTATCAACATCTTCGCAATGTTCAACATCGCTATACGTTCCTTTTTTGATGTTACATCGAGGCACGTTTCTTCGATACGAAACGTTGAATCCGTACTCTTCTTGCTACTTGCCTCTTCGCCTAGCCTCTTTAATAACCGTCGCCTGCAAACAATAAAAATTTTATTATACACATAAAACCAAAAGTATTTCAAATTATTTGCGCAATTATAAATATTACATGTTTTTCAGATTATTTTTCTATTTGCTACAATTTCTTTACAGTTACAAGTTGAAAAAAAATTATAGTATCCTTTGTTTCTTTTTTGTTATTGTTTTTATTTCAAATATACGTAAAAAGTTTTATTTTTATAGCAATCAGTTCCATCAAAATGGACGCTTCTGGTGTTTTACCAGTACCGTCGGAAAAGACGCTTCTGATTTTTATGACAATCAGTTCCGTCAAAGTGGACGCTTCTGGTCTTTTACCAGTACCGTCGGAAAATACGCTTCTGATTTTTATGACAATCAGTTCCGTCAAAGTGGACGTTTCTGGTCTTTTACCAGTACCGTCGGAAAAGACGCTTCTGATTTTTATGACAATCAGTTCCTTCAAAGTAAACGCTTCTGGTCTTTTACCAGTACCGTCCGAGGAGATGCTTTGGAAATTTATTCCACTATCACCGTCAGAACTGACACTTTTGCCATAGAAAACGATACTATTACAAGTACATGTTACTGCTACATTACTTTTCACAAACTACTGTAATTATATATACACATAACAAACATAGAAACAAAGGATTTCTTATATTTTTTATTTTGAAATAATTCTTTTCAGTTGCTGATTATATATAAAAATATATATAGACAATATAAAAGTATAATATTTATAATATTTTTGTCCATTTCTTTTTAACTATAAATAATTTAAGCATTTCTTTTCTATTAAATTTATTGTAATAATAAAAAACTGTTTATTACACTTAAACAAGAATAAGCTATAAGATATAATTTACTTCTTTTGCTATCTTTTTAAAAATATTCGCAATAATGTTTTAAAACTTTGCTTGTCTTTGAAATTTTCTTACTGTGACATTTTACGGCGAACTCCTTTTATTCAATAAATGTAATTTTTGTAAATGTACATTTCATTTTCTATTGTATGCTATCATTTTTAAAAATATTTTTACATGCTATATGCTATATTATAACACTACAGAGCAAGATGTTTATTGGCTCTTGTATAATACATGACTTTTGTTAAAATTATGCAGTAGTCCCTTTCTAAAAAAGGCATGGATAGTTTATTGTTGGCTCTTTCCGCGATGCCGATTGGTTCTCTTACTGCGCTAACTTCATTTGCAGCTGTCATTGTATATTTTGACAGTTGTGTGTATCAAGGAATTAACTGTGCAATAGTAATAGCATAATGTTAAAGCTAAATAGCGCGCGCGAAGCGCGCGTCTGTAGTGTCTAATAATAGTATATTGTGCACCAAGGGGCGAAAGTAACGTTTTTCAGACGAGTGTGAATTTTGCCGCCCGAGCTAAAGGCGAGGGCAGCAAATCACACGAGTCTCAAAAAGCTTTCGACCCGAGGTGCACACACGATATTTTAACAACATTTTTACGGAAAGTTTGACCTCCATGCCTAGAGAGGGGCGAGAGTGGTCAATTTTATGCCAGGACGGCATAGCGGGACGAAAGTAACCACTTTCCTCCCTAGGGCGAAAAGTGATTACTTTCCGCCCTAATAGGGAGGAAAGTGGTTACTTTCGTCCCGCTAATGCCGCCCTGGCGTGAAATTGGTCACTTTCGCCCCTCTCTACAGGCATGTAAAGTCGAACTTTCCGTGGAGGTGTTGTGAAAAATTTTTTTATCAATTTTGTAAAACAGATTTATACAACATAATTGTATTTGAAAAAGAGTTCCTCGTTATATGTATAAATTAATATAAAATTAGAAATAAAAATACATTTATAAAACATCGCTAGTACACATCTCATTGCATTTTTTATATTTTGACATTTCTTATTTTGTTTTATGTTAGAAAATGTTGTGGAAATAGAAGTATAGGTATCACTTTTTAGGTTACTTAGTATAGAAGTATAGGTTACTTTTTAGCGAATTCAATAGATCTGCGCTGATTCTGTACTGGTGCCGTATTCTGGTATATCACTGAAGGTAATTGGGTCTTACCTTTGGATGAAACCAATCATTTTCAGTGCTGCACCAGTGCAACATGAGTGCATAATCAGTGCGGATTCTACGAATTCGCTATTATATGTGTATGTCAGACATTTCTCATAGAAGTATGTTTCATAAATATATATAATATTTCAATTAACGTGACAAGTTACAATACGAAATAGTATATTGTGCACCAAGGGGCGAAAGTAGCGTTTTTCAGACGAGTGTCAATTTTGCCGCCCGAGTCGAAGGCGAGGGCAGCAAATTATACGAGTCTGAAAAAGCTTTCGACCCGAGGTGCACACGTTATTTTTCACAACATTTTTACGGAAAGTTCGACCTCCATGCCTAGAGAGGGGCGAGAGTGGTCAATTTTACGCCAGGAGGCATAGCGGGCGGTAAGTAACCACTTTCCTCCCTAGGGCGGAAGAGTGGTCACTTTCGTTTCGCTAAACAGCCAATGGCCGCAGGCCTAGGGAGGAAAGTGGTTACTTTCCGCCCACTAATGCCGCCCTGGCATGAAATTGGTCACTTTCGCCCCTCTACAGACATGGAAAGTCGAACTTTCCGCGCACATGTGATACAAAAACATATATGTATGATCCAGCAAACACTATGTAACATATAACCATAGAGATATATCTCTATGCATATAACACTAGTTTATTGTAATTATTCATTATACAATTGTTATATGTGAAATACGTACATTACTGCAATTGTTGTGTGTAAAATTACAATGTATGTCATATATGTTATGTAGTGTTTGCTGAGAAATAAAAATGTCAAAATTCTAAAAAACGTTCATATAAGAAATTTGTAAACTCGAACTTTTTTCTTATAGAGAAAGAACGCTTCTAAACGAAATGATTACAAGAAAAACTGTCTGTTGTCTCTGTCTGTGTATTTGTCTGTATAAATGTTATATGACAAATATACTAACCTTTGTACCCAACCTTTCTTCTGAGAGGGCCTGCGGACAGATAGAGGCTTCTTTCCGTGTACACCCATAATATAATCACAAATATTACAATTACGTACGACTGCGAGTATTATAAAATACTGCAAAGACACATGTAATTGTAACACACAGAATCACTGCAGTAACTCACAGCGATAGCGCGTTTGTTACTACGGATCTCTGAACAATCAGATGATCTCCTATAATGTCTTTTGTTTTCACGTCGCGACTATATAGCAAACTCACTATTCTTACTATGCTGCCTCACTCTGTTTATACCAGCTCATGTGTGTATATGTGAAAGAGTCTTGCATATACACATCTCAAAATTTATATTACAGTATTTAGTGCAATATTTCTTTGTACTTATTTGCAACAACTTTTGCGTTGTTATTATATTTACACTTTAATTCAGAAATGTTATTTTTTATTTTAATTTTATTACAAATGTTAGGGATGTTATATTACAATTTTTACTGCATTACAGAATATTGCAGCCTACCGGGAACCGTTACCCAGCGAGAATTGACCTATCGAATCGACGTCAAATTGACGTCGAAATCATCGATATTACATCCATATCGAAATAATGCTCGAAATTTGAAGCTTATTTCGATGTTTGTGCTTTATGACATTTTTTAAAGAAGAGATTATTTGTGACATACATTCATCGCGCCAGACTGTAAACAGGCAAATTATGTATTTTTTGTTAAGACATCGATATTTCATCATTTCGATATCGATTTGAAGCTATTTTGATTTGGCCTGTCAAATATATAATAACTTGCCATTATATAAAATACAATATGAATAAAAAATTATATTGTATTGGCAGACATGGATAATGTAAATATTTATAATTTGAACATTATAATAATTGCATTACAATATTAATTTTTTTAGGCTTCCATTTCTAGTTACTTTATAACTGTAAAAGTCACAACAAAATTCCTGTTTGTAATTTGACAATTTTGAAAATTAAAATATTATATAACAGGTACATTTTCAGTACTACATCCGCTCATTTATTAAATAAGAAGTTAAATTAAGCAACTAATTAATAAATTATTAATATTAATTATTAATACAATAAGGTATTTACATTTATCAAAATAAAAAAATAAGTTCAATTATGAAAATAAATATTAATAATTGGACTTATTAAAAATTAAATAATTTGTTCAGATATTGCGCTCGAATTCTTTTCGCGTTTTACAACGCCCGATCGTTTCATATTAGATGGCGCGATGCGCGAGTTGCCACTCTCAAAGAGCCCCTGCCGGCCCCACCTCTTTCCTCACTCGTTAGGTGTCATGGCCGCAACTTGCTTGCGTTCTTCGAACGTGTCGAGTCTGTTACCTCTTTCTTAACGGATTGATCGTTGCGGCACGTGTTCTGGAGACCAACCGAGCGAGAGTCGGATCACCAGGGAGAGCTCACTGCCAGGAAAGGGGAGAGCTGCGGCAGCTAGCGTCGAGAGGGAGAGTCGAGGCGAGGAGTCCGGTTTCAGCGAGCGGAGCCCTTAAGAGATTTTCATTGGGACGCCATATTTGTTACTTTCATTTGAGGATTCATATTTTTAGGGTTTATACCGTCATTTTTTAAGGATTAACCATTAATTAAAGGTTAACTATCACTTGAAGGTTAACCATCATCCAAAGAAAACCCTTAAAATTGGGTATAACCGCCAATTAAAGATTAACCTTCAATGATGGTTAACCTTCAATTGGCGGTCCGAAATCACTCCCAACTTTAAGAGTTTTTCTGTGGTGTTTTTTTAACGGTTTTTTTTAACACCGAAAGTGAGTGCATTTTTCCATAAGGGTATATCAGTAATTATTATATGCTATTTATGAAATTTAACATAGCAAGTGTTTATATTATATCTATTTCAACAGTTATTTAACTTATTGTTAGAGATGTTGATTTTGTACAGACATTTATTCTCAAAGTCAAACATTTCAAAAATATAAACTCATAAAAGAGAGAAAATTAAATACACATCTGTTCTACTAATTCTAATATTAATTTGTTTACAATTTATGTCTTTTTTTACATTTTGCATACAAGACTATTTATATTTTGACGTACATATGATCAGTATATAGGAACAAGTTATGGCGCAATTTACTTGGGATATAAAATAACCATTTACTTTTACTTTTAATAATTTATTTTTAATTTAAACAAATTGACTTTGTAAAAAAAATGCATTAATGACAAACTTCATTCAATGACAAACTTTCCTAAATCTTAATTACACTGAATCAATCTATGTTAATTGCACTAAGTCAATCTGTCAATCTGTTTTTTTGTGATAATAAATATACATTATGTGCAATATATATTCTCTATCTAGACTAAATAATATATATTTGCGATTATAAATACATATATGTACAACTCTATCTAGCGACTTAAATAATATATGTTTTTGATAATAAATACACATATATGCAACTCTATCTAGACTTAAGTAATATATTTTTGTAATAATAAATGTGCATATATGTGCAATTCTACCTAGATAAATAAATTAATTGTAAAAATTATTTCTATTGTAAGTTTTGTGCTCTTCTAATAAAGATATTGGGGAGAAATAAATAGATAATTTTTGATATATTTTCGATATACTATTAAACACATAAGTAGTGGAATGTGAATATATTTATTTATTTTAATGTATAATACAAGAAAAAGATCATGTTTTATGGTTTCTAATAATAGCTGCAGTGAGGAAATAGTAATCAATATCGAGTCGAAATCGATTTATTCTGAATTGAAAAGTCATCGAAAGTGATACCACATTTCCATCGAGATCGATGAATATTTCAATTACTTTTCGATATACGTTTTCGACGTCAATTTGATGTCGATTCGATGGGTCATTTCTCGCTGGGTAGTTACTATTATTCAGTACCTATCATATAAAAGAAGTGATTTATGAGCTGCCTTACATTTTATGTATCATTGCACGGAACTGCAAATGTATGTTATATGCATATGATACATCTGCGAAATATTTATATTTCTATTTGGAAAAGAAATGATAATTTCAAGTTTATTTCTATTCCGTAAGAAATTAATATAGCTACCTCTTACAAAATATAACAAGTTAGGAAATAAAATTGACAGAGCAAGTTTTCATCCTGCGTTTCCGCTATTTCTATTCTTGCTGTCAGTGCCATAGTGCACTGATATATAACATATATCTCTATTTATTTTTACACTATCAATTGCCCGTCAAGCAGAACAAAATATAATAAAGCACAAGAAACATACGGATAAATTCAATATTATTTTTTCTTATACTCCATACACGTTACATGTTAGTATAAATATTGAAATTATGCATGATAAGTTTTCTTGATTTGTTATATATTATTTTTTTTACATAACAAATACAGAAACTTATCATGCGTAATACTTCAATATTTTAAATGTATACTAACAATACAAATAATCATCCAACATGTGGAATATAAGAAAATACATTTATCCGTATGTTTCGTGAACCTTGTTCTTATATTTTGTAATGGTTGATAGGCGATTGATAATGTACAATTGAAGAAAGATGTTATATATCTGTGCACTGAGGCACTGAGAACAAGAATAAGAATAGTGGGAGACGCAGGTTTTATCAAAACTTGCGCTGATACTTTTTGTTTCCTAATTTTGTAATATTTCGTAACTGATGTAGAGAGCTATGTAGATATGTTTAAATAAATATTTCACATATGTATCATATGCATATAGTAAATATTCCAAATCATGTGTGACCGATTCGACTTGTGAATGAAATAATAAATCGTCGTGTCGGCTAGCTTGACGAATGGCGAGAATAAAGCGCGCAAGAAAGACAAAACTTTGGGACAGTCTTGGCTAGGTTCGGGGAGCGCGCTTTTAGCGCTATGAGCGTGCTCTGTCCTTGTTTAACTTTTAGTAAGTAACAGAGATAGAATGACGTTGTGTGTCAGCACTAATAGCGTCTTCCCGAACGCACCTTTTGTCTACCGCATGGCAAGCGCTGTGAAGGTGCGGTATTCATTTGTTTTTCGCCGGGTACGAACTCGCGCTCGCGCCTCGCACGTGCCGTGCTCATTGTTGTGTTGGCCGTGGAGCAAGGCAGCAAGGTACAGCGAGCGAAGAATGGCGCCTTATCGAAAAAGTAAGTACAAAGTTGTATTATTACAAATATATTTTATATGACTGCAACATATTACTTAGATGAAACATAAGTAAATGATATAACATTTATAATTTCATCTTTCTTTTTCAGCAAGAAGCGACGGCGCCGCTGTGGATGCCAAAAAAAAAAGGACTCGCCGCAGACGGCGACGACGACAATGGCGACGAAGTCGCAATCACGACGGTCACCATCGCCAAAGTCGGATTCGTCGTCACGGTCGTCACGATCATCACCGTCGTCCAGGACGTCGCGAGGAGGAGGGGAAGGAGGAGAATCGTCGAGGATGCGAGGACGAGAAAAGAGGAAGAGAAGGAGGACGAGAAAGAGAAAGAGGAAGAGAAGAAGGTAGACTAGGAAGAGGAGGAAGAGGAGGAAGAGAAAGGACTTTCTCCCAAAAGGTAAGAGCACTGATTGTCAGTACATAATATTACTGATCCGCTCGCAATACCGGGTACCGGGAACGTCCGTCGCTTCATCCGTTCGCCCGTCTATTCGTTCGTCAGTTTGTCTATCTATTTATTCGTCCTTCCGTCGCTTCGTTCGTTCGTTCGCTCTTCCGTCGCTTCGTCCGTTCGTTCGTTCTTCCGTCGCTTCGTCCGCCTGTTCTTTACACTCCGTATGTATAAATAAAATAAGACCAAAAAACAAGCATAGGGATTGTACTTTGAGCTCGCAATAAAAAGATCACTTGAAAAACTTTTTTTGGCCTTATTTTTTGAATTATTATCTTACAAATAGCAATTTATATATAAATGTTATTATGTGTGTTTCAGCAATTTACTGCAGCAGTGAGGAGGGCGACGCAAAATGAACGGAGGAAAATATACGCTGGTGGAACATATGCATACCACCAGGCATACGTTCCACCAGCGTCACGGCTCCCGCCGACGCTGCCTCCGCGACGCTGCCTCCGCCGATGCTGCCTCCGCCGATGCTGCCTCCGCCGACGCTGCCTCCGCCAAACGCTACCTCCGCAATATTCGTATGGGAGCTACGGTAGTTACTACAGTAACTACTACCGTAGCTACCCATACATATGAAATAAAAATGTAAAAAAATAAGAAATAAAAAAATAAAATATAAAATTATTTTCCTTCATTCCTTATAATTCAATGTTTTTTATCCTCTTATTCTGTCTCAATGTTTTATCATCTTATTCTGTATTGTTTATATTCTTACTTTATTCTAATTTTTATAATGTTACAATTTCCGATGTTATCAAGTAATGGTTCATGAATAGCTGGAGTAAGATATGTAATTTAGCAGTGTTATCAGATAATGACCAATGTACAACTGCAGGAATCTATCGTATAAAACATTATAAACAATACGGAATAAGATGCATAAGAAACACTGGATATAGGTGTATCAAATAACGCTTGACAACGAATCAGTACTAGTAGATATATAGGGTCAAATTGAGAAGAAAAATCATATAAAGTTATTCAAAACATTTCAACGTCTGAGCGAATTAGCGCACACGAAAAGATGTAAAATGGCTTATTTGTTATTGAGAGGTGGAGTTTCGTTGAAAGCGGCGAGCGACGATCGTCTGCCGATTTTTTCTGCCGCCCGCCGCCCTATCTGCTTACCGCTTTCAACGAAACTTCACTTCTCAATAACAAATAAGCCATTTTACATCCTTTCTATGCGCGCTAATTCGCTCAGACGTTTGAGTAATTATACTCAGTAATCATAATATGTTTTGATTAGTTTTATATGATATTTTCCTCTTAGTTTGACTCTATCTACTAATACTGATTCGTTGTAAAGCGTTATTTGATACCCTGTATAAGGAATGAGAGAGAATAATAATTTGATAGAGACATTGGTCATTATGTGAAGTAATGCTAAACCACACATCTCAAGCTATTCATGACACATTATTTGATAACATTCCAATAATACCAACTAATAATAACATTATGTCAATGTCACAATGTCCCATTCTATATGTAATTTATGCTGCTATTACTTCGTGTCACTAATATTGTGATGTTATCAAATATGTGTCATGAAGAACTTGAGATATGTGATTACATTCTGATATGACCAACGTACAATTCTCTATCTTATTATCATTCTCCAGCATTTCTTATATGTTCAGCGTTTCTTAGTGCATTTACGTTATTCTGTATGTTTATAATGTTTTCAATAAGATACATTTCTGTCGTACATTGTACATTGGTTATCTGCTAACACTGCTAAATAACATATCTTACTCCAGCTATTCACGAATCATTACTTGATAACATAAATTGTAACATTGTATAAATAGAATAAAATAAGAAAAAGATGTTTATTCTTACTATATTCTAATTGTAAATACCACTGTACAATGTAGAACAGAAATGTATCTTATTGAAACATTATAAACACTACAGAATAATGTAAAATGCAAAGAAACGCTAGACATAAGAAATGCTGTAGAATAATAATGAGATAGAGATTGTGTACGTTGGTCGTTATCAGAATGTAATCACAATATCTCGAGCTTTTCATGACACATGATTTGATAACATGCACAAGTCACGTAACATTGTCAGAAAATAATTTTTATTGCGGTGCATATTCTGCCCAAATCTCTATCTGTCAAAATCATAAGAGGTTATAAACACGCGCTCAAGGCGGCCACGTCTTCTCTGACAGATAAGACACTAGTATATAATGACTTTATCGACATGTTCGGCAGCGACATCTCTTTCAAATCGCGTAACTGATTCCTACATGTCATATTGCTCCTCCACGGCTTTCTAGGCTAGAATTTCTGGATTTGCATTTATTATCACTAATCTTTTTTTTGTAGGCTTTCAATCTTAGATCTAATTGCACGATATTGTTCTTAAATGTTGTCCCTAGGTCCTGCCGGTCTAATTTTGTGGATATTTAGTGTGGAATTTTTATACAAAGCAAATATTGTCGTCACGTATACCAAAAATTAACAAAATATTAATTTTTTCGTTTCGATATAAATTCGACCACCATGACCTAGATTTTGATGCGTACTTTAATCTAGACAAAAATTTTGCATTTCTATAAAGCCAATTAAAAGATTAGTGCTAAGAAAAAAAGCCGGTATTACAGACGGCTTTAGGATCCCCTTT
>JASTWK010001852.1:0-23296 GCA_030770225.1 Temnothorax unifasciatus | reverse complement strand
GACATGAAAATTTTAAGTAAAATTCGTAAAAGTAATTTTAAGATGTATGCAGGAGTAATATCGACGATAATGTTAACTAAAATTAATCTTGGTTTGAATAAAGCGGATACCGCGAAACGAGCTCTTCTAAAGCAAAACACCAACGCCTTTTGTAAAATACCTCAACTGACTTTTTTAAATCAAGGTCACGATAAATTTCTTCATTAAAGTTTATTATGTGAATTTCTAATTTATACTCCCCATCCGTCAGAGACCCACAACCGATTGATTTGTTTAATTTATTGTTATAAATTGTAGCACAGTTTGTTTTGATGTAACCTTCTATGACTAAGAAATAGTTATTCAGAAAGTGTTAAAAAGGAATTAATTTTATATTTTGATTATTTATAAGTAAATAAATATGCATATATATATATGTGTGTATATATATATTTATTTATTGCAAAGTTATAAATTTTTAAACAAATTTCCATTTTTTTTATTTGTGTTCAAACGCTTTGTATAAACAATTGGGTTTAATATTTGGCTTTAAAATCTATTGGATATTGTAGTAGAGATGTTGACAAGTAACTCAGAATTTTTTTGAATTTTTTGAAAGCTTAGAAAATAAAAATAACAGGGTGGATTAAAAGCTCCAGTTGGTTGATGGCGTTTGTAAAAAAACCGGTGGTTGACGGAGGGTTGACAGATGGAATATAATTGACTAAATACGTTGCTTTATTTAATTGTGACGTGTGTACATACTAGTTTGCAATCGCCATTCGCAAGTTTCTATCTGTACTTCACTGACACGTCTCGTTAGTGACAACAACTCGCGAAGGATATAATAATCATAGAATTAATTAACAATCAAAGTAAAACAATTACGGTACAATGACCAATTTCCATTTACTCTCGCCTAATTAATTATGCGGGTAATAAACGTCGTCCATGTTTATGTAGTTCTGGCTTCTAGCACGGAATGTCGGAATAAACGTTGAATGCGTTTTCTAGAGATATTAAACTGTTAGAAAAAACATGGTCTAAATTTTTGAGATAAGGAATTAAAAATTGGTAATATGGAATACACATTGGAAAGACTACTGTGATCCCATTTTACGTAGTTGCTATTCACATATTTTATTCATAACTGTTCTAAGAAAGAATTTTCACTAATTTAATTAATTTTATTTGTATCTATTAATGATATTTATTTAATTTATTTATATTTATAAAATAAAAATTTTCTAAAATGAAGTTTCATAAAAAATATATACGCATTTTATATGCAATATACATAAAAATTACTTTACGTCAATTATTAATGTTATTTTTCACAAGTTTTTCATTTTGACGTAGAACTACGTTTTTCTCCGCGTTGGGTAGGGGGTAATATCGGGTGCACGATGCAACGAAAACATGTCACACTTTGAACGTTTATATCTTTGAAACTATTAATCGTAGAATAATAATTAACATCTCATTTTAAAGCTTAAGAAGTCTCATTTATGATAAAATAAGTCCGAATCCTCCTTTTTTTACTTTTTTGATACAGTACAAATTTTTATGATTGTTCTAATTTTTGTTATGCAATGAAAACACGTCACACTTTGAACGTGGTAATTATTTACAAAAGACCGCACTCGCCAATGACCTTGACCTTGACATATGTTATCAAGGTCACCCTCCTGAGTGACCTTCAGAAGTTTTTAGCTGGCGGTCGTTATTCGTTAAAAAGTTATTAACAAAAAAAGGTTCGAAAATATAGCAGCTATTTTGAGTATGAGAGGCATAAACGACTAATATTACGTTTTTTTTTAAAGCAGAGAATACTTCATTTCGCGAGAAAGTCGCTGCTTTACCAACAGAACATTTAAAGCAGTAATTGTTGATAAATTGAAGTCTTTGTTAAAGCAGAGAATACTTTATTTCGCGAGAAATCGCTGCTTTACCAAAAAAAGAAATTACAGGACGAAATAATAGTATACATATATTATAATAATTATTACTTTATTATTAATTTTTACGCGGTTCAAAATTTAAAATCCAACATTTCTTTGAAATAGACACTGTAGCTGTAAACTCGACTACGTCGATTTCGCCCAAATTCCTATAAATTTATGAAAAAATATTTAGTAAATATACATATTTAATATAGTGATCAAAAAATAAAAGGATTACCTCGTGATTTAAATAACGAAACCTATCTTTGACATTTCGTTTTCGCTCACTTGTGTACACTTCTTTTAAAGTAAATGTCAAAATGTCACGTAAAAATTCTTCAGAAATTGCGTTTAAATACGCAAAATTTACTATGATCATTCGATTATGATCTTTGAAATTTTTTATCCCAAACATTTTTCGAATAAATTTAGGCCAAGTATTCGCATTTCCACCGACATCTTGTACCGCAAGCCAAGGGGTTATTATTCATTTGTTCTATTGAATATGTAATATCCATAATATCAATTAAAATTGGAAGATATTACTATTTTAACACACTGGCTACACGACACACTGGCTACGCGTAATAATACTGAGTGACATACCAAGAGCTGCGTACAGGTGAATCTCATGTGAAGCTTTGTTTGTAAGCATACTCGTAAGTTGTCCTTGAATATCCTTCTTACTGTTATTATTTTTATTTTTTTTCAGTTATACTGATATTATAGTAATTATTATCATTTCGTCCTGCGATTTTTTTTGTTAAAGCAGCGATTTCTCGCAAAATAAAGTGTTCTGTGCTTTAACAAAGACTTCAATTTATCAACAATTTACTGCTTTAAATGTTGTGTTTGGTAAAGCAGCGACTTTCTCGCAAAATAAAGTATTCTCTGCTTAAAAAAAAAAAAAAAACGTAATATTAGTCGTATATACCTTTCAAAATGGCTGCTATATTTTCGAATCTTTTTTTGTTAATAACTTTTTAACGAATAACGACCGCCGGCTAAAAACTTCTGAAGGTCACTCAGGATGGTGACTTTGACAACATATGTCAAGGTCAAGGTCATTGGCAAGTGCGGTCTTTTTGTAAATAATTACCTCCCATTTTCTCTTTAAAGTCTATAAAGTCTCCAAAAGGAGTTACCGATTTCTATTTTAACAAATCTCCATAATTGCTCTAATTTTTGTTATATCTTTGAAACTAATAATCGTAGAGTAATAAATAAGGTGTCATTCGATAGCTTATACAGTCCCATTTTCTTTTTAAAGTCTCTAAAGTCTCCAAAAGGGGTTACCGATTTTTATCTTAACAAACGTGTCCATACTTAGAACGTTCCAATAAACATTATTTAGGGAAGAATGCGATAGGAGTAAAAAAAAAAAACCATTTGTTAGGAAGAAATTAAAGCTACTACCACTTGGGTTGAATTTTTGGATTTATACATACCGCTTAGGTTGAGCTAAATAACGTAAGAGAGGCAATGGAGGGTTAATGTTGCGCAGATAGTGCAAATGACACAATACCTGGACAACTTGAGCAAGCAATGAAAAAATCCGTACGAACTGGTATACACAATGTTTGAGGTGCGGGAATTAAGTCTAATTTATCTCTTTCTATACATTCTTCGATATTAAATCCGGGATCTTTTTTATTGCCTTGGCACGCTTGAATAAAAAATAACTTTAGCTTTCCGGCAAGACTTGGGCATTTGTCGATCGTAAAATACTTCCACACAGAATCTGCTGCATGGTCCGTATCGTAAGCGGAGAGTCGTCCAGGCTAACTATGTGTTAAAATAGATATTATAATACAGACATGATACAGTCATGATTAGCGTGGTTCATTTTGGCAGCTGTGAAAGTAATAATCTGCTTGTTATTTCAGTTACACATATTTTAGTTAGATCTATGATAAAGCATTTTATCTATTTTTAATTGTTTTTGGATTTTTTTGTAAGTATAATCAGTACACGTCTTAACTTGAAATTCAAGATTTTTCCAAGTTTTTCTTAAGTTCTTACAATCGATTTCCGTACCGAAACGAGTAAAATCTTTTTTATTTTGAAAATTCGGTGATTGAAGATAATTGCTATTCCTCGATGAGGGTGGTTCATGTTATAAGTCCTGTAAAAAGAATTTTGTCTTATTCTTACTGTGAATTTATTAAAATTGAGTATAATTTGACACTATGAATTTAAATTACTCAATTTTAATTTCGAAACACCATTGTGAACGTGAGTCATTAGTTTCAACGCACACGTTAGTAAAACTTATAATAAATTCAGTATTCGGGCACGCATCACTTGAATTGTTACCACGTTCAAAATTGTTATTATTGTTCGTCATTACTACTGTCTTTATATTCATTTAAATTGCCATTTAAAGTATCACTACTACCGTAAAAAATATCACCTGTTTGATCTGTTGGATCAAAAGAAACATCAATACCAATATCAGTAAACGGATAAAATTTTATATTAAAAAATTACTATGTACGGCAGTTAAGCCGCGGACCGTGAAGAAATATAAACATTTTTACTATATTTTTTACATGTAAGACATAGTAAAAGTTAGATTGATCAATATAGGCTCATGAGAATTAAAGTCAATACCGGTTATTGACACTGCTTTACATACACTGCTTTCGGCTATAGGGTCAGTCAGGGATAGTCATCTTTCTGCCGCCTACACGTTAATTATTAATTTATAATTATATACAATGTGCTTATATATGATACCTGTTGTGAAAACTTCTTTACGTATTTCCGCAAAATGTTTCCGAGTTTTCTTTTTTAAATTGTTTCAGCAACTTTTTAGCGACGTCACATTTCGGTTTGCTAGTATGTATCTGATATTAAATTCACGGCTTATGTTTAACCAGCACTTGTTTTTTTCTTTATACTTGCGACGACGCCGGCTACCCCCGGTCTCGCCCGCCGCGAGGAAACGCGCCGTCGTATTAATGCCAGATCTCAAAACGCGGAACGTAATTATTAGCTCAGATCTAAACGATAGCTCGACCGAATACTCTCACAAACTCGATATTGGGCACCAGGTGTGGAGAAGGCCACACCACCAACTCAAAACTCTAACGCTCAAGCTCAAACGCGAAATCGGCAACTTATCTCAGTCGTGCGTTCTTTTATGAGACCGCGGGGTCTCAGTTGGAGAGAGGAGAGGGAACGCCGCGCAATCAACGCACAAAATAGTCAATATAACAAGAAAAGTATATTTAATAAAGAAACAGGAGGACAAGATAGTGGGTGGTCCTCTGCAGAAGGGTCGATCATCTCACTCGGCGCGATCCGTTAACGCAATATGATACAGCAACGCGGAACGAAGACGATAAGTACATTGATGCGGAGTTTCAGACGATACATTAGAACGGTCCGTTACGACCCTCTGACGCAGAATTTCCGACGATACGTTAACGCGAAATCTCAGAACGATACATTACGATACCCTAACGCAGAATTTCAGACGATATTTTAACGCGAAGTCTCAGAAACGATATATTGACGCGGAATTTCAAACGAGACGTTACGCCACGCTACGCCAAACGATCACGGTACTTCATCACGCACAACGATACATTACCAAGTTACGCAAAACGATCACGGTACATCATCCCGCAAAACGATACAGTACGCCAAGTTACGCAAAACGATAACGATACATCAGTATCACACCAACGATAAATTGACCTCGCGATGGGCCTCGGCCATCACGCCCTCGGCCTCGCGAAGTCCCCGATGCGAAACGCAACGATGCCCCGCACGCCACGACGCGATCACGCGGAGCTCACGCTGCGGCCCCGCGATGATACGGTACCCGGTCGCGCGAAGAGCACCCCGCCCAAAACGGCTCAACTACGCCCGGCGCGTCTCCCCGTTCACAATACGCTAAATCGCGGAATCAATCGCTTCAACCGCACGAAAATCAAACGGATCACAAAACACATACTCTCGAATCGGCACGCGGCATTAACGAACTCACAAGACGGACGAAATCTCACACGGCATCGCTCAAACGCGTCAAACAGAAACGAACCATTCGCACGGAAATCAGACGAACCACGAAACGCTGACTGTCGGCGGCCGCACTCCCGGATTCCCGAGACGGGCAATTTCCATAGCTATTCGACCGGGCCCTCCCGCGGTATTTCTCTCGATAGACTCTACAATCGGGTTTTACACATTCTCGCGGGACAACACGACTCCCGGGAGGGCCTCGATATCGCGGCGGTCTTACTTGGAGGTACTAGAGCAGCGACCTTAAAATGTAGCTCGTTTTCTCGGCGTCAGCTCGTCGTCCCAAAGGGCCGGTGGTACCTTGATGGCGGCTCGCACGACAGTGCCCGCTCGCCGGCCCGGCGGGACCACGCCGGGACCGCGCTCCCGCGCGCCAGGGTTGCCAACTTCCGCTGCTGCCGATCGCCGCGCCCGACCACTGCTGCGCCCTATGCGATTGCGGCGCCCGGTTCTGGCTTCCGCCTCCACCTACCGGCGGGTTTCAAATCCGCTTCGAGTCCGGCTGTCCAGGCCGCGACTCTTCGGCCGGTTCGTCGACGGCCAGGCTGGACGGGCCATGGCCCGTCGACCGGCGGCGGAACTCCGATGGTGGCTACGCGCCCCCTTTTCGGGGACCTTTGTCGGGGCGTCCCCCTTGGCGGTTTTCCCCGCACTCGGGCCGTTACGTCGTCGCGGGCTGCGTGCTCCCTTTTCGCTGGTCCTGGCTAGGGGCCCCGGCGTGACCCGCCCGTCGGCCGTCCGTCCTCCGTAAGTCCCGGACTGTCTACCTGTAATATTCCTGCGTTGCGGCTTTACGCCGTTACATAATTCCATGGCCATCTGCTCTGCACCTTCTCGCGATCTGAAATCTTGTAATCGGGTTAACCTAACTTTTATCGCTAGGGCTCCGCCCACCTCGGGCGGAGGCACCACCCTTGACGTCTCTCTCGGTCGAGCTACCGCCGGAGCAGGGGACGCGACGAATGTCACGTCACAATAGTTACAGCGTTTTGGTTTGCTTGTTTTGAATTACATTTCTTACTTTTGATGATTTCGATTAATGTCATTGTTTTGTCTGTCGAAAAATTTGGTAGCCTCTTTTATTCAGATTGTCCTTCACGGGCAGTTTTTTTTTAAACGATATAACACGGTCACACTTTTATTGATCTTTACTACAGAAAAAATAATCGAACAGCTGATCTCTTTACCAGCACGCTTTTACCCTTTTTTTTTTGCAAAATCTTAGCTAATCAATCACAGTTCACGTTTAAGGAGAAAGAAGCGTTCTGAGTTTCAGTGAATAGGGGGATTGCCTAAGAAATCCATTAAATTATTTTTTCGAATGTAATGGTGCTAAGTGTTGGCCCGGGTGCTTCTCCAAAAACAGGGTGTAACGGCCTATCTTTATGAATCGAACGCGGACTAGCTCGCCGGATCAGGAGTTTGATCGAAGGCCCAGAAACAATAGTCAGATTGTAATGCACACTGAATAGTTTATTCGATATGATACATACAGGTTTATTCGATATGATACATACGGAAATGGACGGCTCGCGGTATTCACAGAGAACGATAGTGCGTGTGCACTCGGCGCGGTATTGCGGGTTTTACAATACGGAGGCTGGACGCGGTATTTACAGAGAACGATAGTGCAGGTGCACTCGGCGCGGGATTACGGAGTAACGGAACGCGGGTTTTACAATGCGGAGACTGGACGCGGTATTTTACAGAGAACGACAGTGCATGTGCACTCGGCGCGGTATTACGGCTGGACGCGGTATTTACAGAGAATTGCGGAGCCCCGGGGCGGTGGCGGCGAAAGTACTTGTTGCGAGACCGAGCGTACTCGACCCCGTTGGACCACGGCCGTCGGGAGCTGGGCTAGACGCCTGAGAGTATTCGGTCGAGGCTTAGAGCTTTAAACTTCGTTTTGTGCGTGCCCTAGGAATTGGTGAGGTATGGCTTCGACGGGAGCAGCGGAAGGCTGTGTCGGAGACGAACACTGTCTCTTTTCTCGCCGGAGCGCCGGTTTATATACCTCGGCTCGACGGGTCCGGTAGGAGGGAGGCCGATCGTCAGGCGGGCCGCGTGGGGGTCCGCTGACGCGCGCTCGTCTTCGGCGCGACTCGGCTCTTTTCGGCGTTCGTCGGCGCCGCACGGAAGGCACCGGTGCCGCGTTTTGCCCGCGCACACGGTGCATGTGGAGTAATTTAAAAATCTGGGCTTACCGCGTCCTGTCCTCGCTCGACGGAGGATCGGTCGGGCGACATTCGGCGGGTGGTGGCCGGGAACGATGCTTCGTGAAAAGGGGTGCATCGTTACACCACCCTTCTCCTTAACAGTGCCTGAACTCTGAGGCACATTTCATCTCGTTCTGCTGGTCGGGTCGATCGATCGGTCGACCGGGGAGTCGCTCATTCTTCGGTGCCACGCGACTTCTCCTTAATCCACCGGACTGAGTTATCCCCGTTGAATCGTATGTGCCAGCGACGGCCTCCAAGCCTGGGCTTGTACTGCCGGGCGACGTGGCAGGCGAAGTGGGGCACCTCCACTATTACCCCTGGTTTGACCTCGACTGGGATTGGTGGCGGCGCACAGTGGGGCAAAAGTGACTTTTTTTGTTCATTTCAACCTTTTTTTTTTGTTTCCCGTAGGAGGAGAGAAAATGCCTCGCGCATCCCCGGGCCCCGGCACCCGGGGTATGTGGGGCTTGCACCCACTAAAAACTCTCCCCCTGAAACACCAAGACAGGACCACAGTCACGCCACGCGGGAGACACGAGGTATTACATCACGTGACGAGACAGTCCGTGCAAAAGCCCGGAACAATTATAACAATTACACAAAGACACACGAAGGTCTGACCATGAGAGCGCTTCAGCCCCAGAACGAACGGCCCCTAGTCGAAGAAAACAAACCAGTCGTGACTGATCGTTCGACCACCTCGGAGGATCCCCATGATACTAACCGCGGGCAGTCATATCATTGGGGAAAAACCTCTTCATCGGCTGCGGGACAGTTCGTCCGGGAAATCCACGCCCCCATAAACAAAGTACACGGGACGTATACAAACAGAACGAAACAGGAAACCTCCTATCCGGAGGAGGAATCCACAGAAAGAGGGATACCCACCACCGACGAAAAACAAAAACACAGGCCCAAACCCGTGTTAGCAGGGGGGGGCCAAAACGGCCCGTTAGTAAGGACCGCAACCCCCCCCCCCCACCCCGCCCCCCCCCCCAAGGAGGGGGGAAGGGGGGGGGGGGGGGGCGGGAGGAGCAGAAACAGGGAGGGCCAACACCGCTAGGAGAGAGGGACCCCCCCAGAGGACGGCCACCCGCGGACCACCGCCACAAGGGCTACCACCGAATCCGCCGAATAAACGGCGGAGGTGGAGCCCGAAAAGCGGCGAGCGGAGAACCACGGCCGACCAACCCCAAGGGAACCCCCACCCCGGCGGCGCAGCCCCCCAATTAGAAAAAGCCAACCAGGGTCACTCCCAGCCAGTCCCCCCCCGAGAGACGCCGGGCGCCGACCGCCCCCAGCCAGCCAAAACCCCCCAGGGATCCGGAAGCGCCGCACGAGACGGCACACCGGACCCCAGAAGGAAGGCGACCACCAGGGCGGCCGGCGCCCACCGCCCCACGGGGAGGGAAGAGCGGCAGGAAACAAACAAAAACCGTCCGAAAGGACAGGTAACATTCAACAAGAGGGAGGGTCAATTACCACAAAGTGTTAAAGACCCCCAATAAAAGTCAAGAACACGCACGGCGCAAAAACCAAGCAGAGATCGTACACAGAAGAACGCAAAAACGCAAACGCAGACGCAGGAAAATCGCTCATTACTGTACAAAATACGCAGCGAATTAAAGCTATCGGGAAGCACGCCGCAACAGACTCCCATCCAAGGCCTCCTGCTGACGCCGTCTCTCGTCCTCCTCCTTAGTGCGGAGGACGCGCTCCGCAAAAACTGAGAAGGCCATCCAAGCCTCTCGAGATCGGCACATAGCGGTCACGAGCGTGGGGAGATCCAAACTCTGGCCGACAACCGCCGTCAACTCACCCCGTTCCAGGTTCCAACGTTCGCAAACCGCAAGGGTGTGCTCCGCAGTATCCACGTGTAGATTACAATAGCGGCAAACGGGTGTATCCTCGCGTTGAATACGATGTAGGTAGGATCCGAAACACCCGTGTCCCGTTAGAAATTGGGTGATTCGGAAGGTGAGGAACCCCGTACGACGGTCGATCCATTCCTCAAAACAGGGAACGATGGCGTCCCTGGTGCGCCTTCCGGGTGAAGTCTCATTCCGCATATAAGTCAGCCAGCGAGTCCTCAGAGCAAGCAGCTCCTCATCACGAATCTCGGAGGGAGCATCTGTGTAAAATTCTCCGGCAATCTTGAGGGCTCTTATACGCTCGTATACCCTGGCCACAAAGTCCGCATAGAGGTGTATAGGCGGAACGCGCGCAAGCAGAGTAGCCGCAGCATACGAGACAGTGCGGTACGCCATAACAGTGCGGAGAGCAATCAATCGCACCGCACGCTGAAGTACTCCCTGTTGCCTATTAGAGGCTAGCAACTCGTGACTCCATATGGGAGCAGCATATAGGATAATGGAGGTTATGATAGTAAAATAAAGTCGTCTCTTGGACTCCACAGGTCCTCGCAAGTTTGGTAAAATTCCGCAGAGTGCGCGACTTACATTCGTGACTTTATTCGCCACGTACGAAAAATGGTTGCAGAAATTCAAGTGTCTATCAATATACACGCCGAGATACTTCATCGAGGCCTTAATAGGGATCTCAAAACCCTCCACGTCGATTTTCGAGCCGCGAGGGCAATGTCCAAAAAATACGGCCTCCGACTTGGTCCAAGAAACTTTCAGGCCCAAGCTACGAATGTTGACCAACATGCGCTCCAAGCAGTCCAGCAACAGTTCGCAGACCTCGTCAAAGTCGTCGCCGACCACCACCAACAACGTATCATCGGCGTAACAGACAATATGGCATCCCCTGCATAGTCTCGTACGCAAAACCTTGTCATAAGCGATATTCCACAAAAGGGGGCCCAGCACGGAGCCTTGCGGGACCCCCCTGTTGACGCGTCTAGTGCGGCGCGAACCGTCCGCAACCAAGTAACGAATCCATCTATCCGACATATAGGAGTCAAGAATCCTACGCAAATACTTCGGAAAACGTCGAAGAGCCGTCCTGATGGCAGACAGTGAGATAGAGTTAAATGCATTCTCAATGTCCAACGAGAAAGCAACTGCAACTTCACCACAAGAACGGGCCTCCAGGATGATGTCCTTGACTAAGCGAAGAGCGTCCGTTGTCGAACGCATCTGTCGAAATCCAAACTGGTTGTCGGATAATCTAGTTGCGGGATGTTCATCCATATAATCGTTTAATCGCTCCGCAATGATACGCTCAAACGTCTTGCCGGTCTCATTGAGGAGGCAGATTGGCCGCGCTTTGGGTAACTCCCCCGGTACGATATCGCCACCCTTAGGGATCAAAACCAAATCAGCGGTTTTCCACTGACGTGGAAAAACACCGTGCTTGAAAAGTATGTTAAAGCACTGAGCAAGTCTGGAGTGCATGCTTGAAGGTAATCGCCTAAGCACCGACGCCTTGAAGCCATCCGGGCCAGGGGCAGTGTTCGTATTAACTTTAGCGGCGATAGCTCGACGCACGGTTTCAGCGGTGACCGGATAAAAATCCGCCTCGCAGTCCCCGAGATCGATCGGCGCGAGTGGGTTTCCCGGAGGGAAGAGCTTATCCAAGATCCTCCGGAGAACATCGGGCGACAAAGTAGCCGTCATGCCCGGAGTGGATCTGCGAAGCCGATTCATTACAATTTTATACGGTAACCCCCAAGGGTCATCATCGAGTGTATCGATCAATTCCTGCCAAGCAGCGCCCTTTGCTCGTCGTATGGCATACTTGAGTTCTAACTTGGCGGTTACGTAATTGCTCCTCTTGAATTCGGAAACATCCGGGGAATCACGGGGTCGACCCCGGGTCCAAATCCTTCTAGCGCGGTTGGCCTCATTACGGAGATCAGCGATCGCATCACTCCACCAATAAGCACCCTTATAAAAATTTTTCACCGTTTTTGGACCGTTTTTGGACCGCGAGAACGGTCAGTTTGAGTAGCAAAAACGTGCATTTGGTTCGATGAGTACGACTCGTTTTTGGGGCGCAAAGGGGCACTTTTGCTTAAAAACGAGTGGTTAAAGCGGATTGCGTACGAGTATATCTGAGTAGTAATAACGTATTCTTATGAGTATTTTTGAGTGATAAATACGTGCTGTGTGTAAATTTGAGGTGTAAAAATGTACATTCAGCTACGAGTACAAAATACTCGTTTAGCACTCGTAAATACTCACATTGCAAATGAGAAACTGAAAATATGTTAACTAAACGTTTTATAGATTCTTTATAGATATAAATCTTGTTTATAAAGCTTGCAACAAATTAAATAATTATTTATAAGTTGTATCCAACAAATTATCAAAAATTTCTTCGCAGATCCCTGCTACCTGAGGTATCACTTCAGAATCTGAAGTAATACTTCAGATGATCTGCAGCAAAGAATTATCGCAGTCAGGCCTCTCACAGGCTCGCCTCTTATACTAGCGCGTGATGTTTTTTTATTACGAGAAAGTACTGGCGCATGGTAGCCGCGTCGCGGCGGTGCGCGTTACTAACGCTCGCGGTCGCGTCGTTAGATATCCATCAAAGCTCCATTAAACGTCTAGTTAACGTCTATAAATTATCCATCAGAGCTCCATTAAACATCTATGGTTAATCTATGTATATAACGTAATACTTCTAAAAATTGTATAAAAATTAATAATTTTAAATTATCTAAAAATGTAAATTTACTTATAAAACTTAAATATTGATCTGTTAGAAACATTATGTATATAAATCTATTATACATCCATAACAGACGTCTAATGGATGTCTATTATAGATTTGTAGAAGATATCTATGATGGAGACAATATGGATCTTTATTAGAGATCTATCTGACGTCCACTGTGGAGTTAAAGGTCGCATGGAGCCATGGAGGTTGTGTGGACGTCTAATGAATGTTATGTTCCATGTGGGATTGTACCACTTATCTATTAGTAAAGGATAAATAGTGTAAATACTAAAACATTTAACCCTTATGATACACTTTGTGTAAAGTGAAAAAGTTTTTAAGTTTGTAGAATAAATGTACTTCAATTTAGAGATAAGGAGGAGATAAGGAGTGAGAGTCTTTCAAAATTTATGAGAAATTTTGATGGATAGAAATCGATTGACTCGAAATCCCCTTGTATGTACCATAAGGGTAAAAATCGGGCGAAATCCGCGGATATTTTCTTGTGAGTAAAAAAGGAACGTATTAACGTATTGTCACTCACCAACTGAAAAATGAGTATTGAAAACGGACAACCTACTTCTCATCCTTGTGAGTAAAAAAGGAACGTATTAACGTGTTGTCACTCATCGATTGAAAAACGAGTATTAAAAACGGACAATCTACTCAAAAATACTCATACGCATACTCGCGTATACTCATCATGTTCTTTAACAGTAGACTGCGCGTGCTTGAGAGTGCAAGAAACGGACATAAAAATGATAAAACGGGCTAAAAACGGGCTAAAAACGATCTATATGAGGTGTAAAAGCGGTGAAATATTTTTGTAAGGGCAGGTGGAGAATCGTTGCGAGCCCTCAAACGTGGGACAGCTGCTCTACATGCGTTAGAGATGCATATATGGATCCATCGATCGGGAATCGCATTTACCATATGTTCCTCGGTATCAGGTGTGACAGCGCACGACCATTCGATCGATGCTTTGTACAAATCCACGTCCATTTCTTTGTAATTCCATCGAGCTGGACGGACAGGTCTATAAGGTCTCACATTGGATTCCGTCAAAACAAAGGTAATATAATTGTGATCAGAAAGGGACTCGATATCGTCCCTAACGGTCCAGCATCGCACGCAAGACATCAAGCACGGTGAAACCCAAGTAAGGTCCACTATCGAAGCACCCTGGTGGCTGGCAAATGTAGGAGTGCTTCCGACGTTCATCAAGCGCAGATCCATCTGGGAACTCCAATCTTCCAGTAAACGACCTCTATAGTTCGTGACCCGAGAGCCCCACAAGATGGAGTGAGCATTGAAATCGCCTCAAACCACGACTCTATTACCCTGAATAGCGGCACACATATCTGTGAGCTCGTCAACGAAGTTAACATATGTATTATAATCCGAATTAGGAGAGACATAGCAGGATGCAATGTGTGTGCTACCGTATCCAATAATAACCGTAGATAAGCCTTTGCCTACCAATACGGCAGGGAAATCCGCTATCCGGGAGTTTATATAGATAGCAGCAGAGCCATCATGGCTAGAAAACCATTGTTGGGAATCGGGTGTGCGGGCCGGCTCCGAGACCACGCACACAGCCGCCCCCAATTCGTTTGAATGGTGGATAAGTAAATCCTGAGCCTCACGGCTGCGATTTATGTTGGCCTGAATTATGGTCGCCATTAGGACCGACGATTACCACCAGGACCGCGTCCCACAGCATCTCTCTCAAAGCATCTAACGGAGGATCCAAGGCGATGAAAAGCGGGCCTTCCCGCCTGATCGCATATAACGCAAATAGGATTCGAAGTACATGTCCCGATTTTATGATCACGTGACCCACACCTGAAACAGGATCCGGTGTGGTCTTCCTTGTATGTGCACGTATTTCTAACGTGACCAAACCTCCAACATTTGTAGCATTGAACCGGCTTAGACTCGAGGAGTTCGACGCGGGACACAGTCCAGCCCAATTTAATTTTCCCGGGCGAACTAGCCCGAATTGCCGCGGAGAGTGGACACTTGATCCAGGCAGAATTAAGTCCGTTCTTCATGGGTCTGATGTTACCAACCCTGATGTCCGTCTCATCGCAGTCACCCATAATAGAGATGGCATTAATTATATCGGTCCTGGTAATGGACTCGTCAAAATTCCAAAGGCGCAGCTCCCCCATGGAAGTAGGCCTATTTACACGCACGCCGGGTTCCGTTAGAACTTCTTTTAGTTTCTTAGATAGATTATCAGCCTTGGAGGTACCGTTCTCGCCGGGGATCTCAATGACAAGACCTCCGTTAATCCTACGTCGAATGCGGGAATCCTCGATGCCCAGGGACTTAAGCTCGATCTTTTCACGCGCCGTTTTGAGGAGATCGGCATACGAAAGTTCAGGATCCGTAGATGTGATAGTGACCGCTGCTGATTTGGGTGGTCTACGACGAGGTCCACGTGCAGGTTTAGAAGGAGCAGAAAGAATATTACCACCAGCTTGGGTACGTTGCGATCCACTAACCTCCACACGCCCGCCAACAGGCACATGCTCAGACTGAGAAGCCATGCTTCCCCTAATTTCCCGTCTTCGTTCAGCCAGAAGACTCATATATTCTTTGATCCTAGATAGCTCGTCAGCATCCGCACCAATCTGAGGAACGTCGATAACCCTCGCGGCAAGGGAAGCACGACCAGGCCCACGGGCAACGCGCCCATTTCCCCTCAACTCAGCACCGGATTCACTCGTGTATACTTCACTGGGATCAAACCTCGTCCCAGGAAGGGGAGGAAACTCCGAGCGAGAGGCCCCGCGTATAGGCTCCTCCTGACACTCGGAATCCGAGGTAAAAGCGCCAGGGCGAGCACCGCCGCTACGAGTAATCCTGACCGAAGCAGGACGCACCATCGGTGAGGCACCGTCATCAGCAGAAGAAAGGCTTTTTAACGATATTATATTTGCCAGTGAAAGGGCGTTCTTCAATCTTCCTCGGTTTATGCGGCAGAGGAACCCGAACTCGATGAGGCGAGGACTTCTTCACAGAATGGTCCTCAGGCGGAGCTGGTTTCTTGTTGTAATCCAAATTAAAGTTTGAATCATTATTACTGTCCTTCCCGAACAAATAAACGGTCGGACCAGATTCCACGGGTCGAGTCGTATTACTCTGGGATTCAAGATTTGTTACCCTAGTACGAAGAGCCTCGAGTTCCCTCTTGAGGTCCTCGTTTTCTCTCTTTAAAAGGGATTGTTCCCTTTTACTGATGAGTTCCTCGCGCTTGAGATCTCTCAACTGCGCCGTCAACTCGGCATTCTGCGCCCTCAAAGAAGAGTCATCACCAAGAAAGTGATTAAGCCGCTCAAAAAGTATGCCGGATATTTCGGACATATTTAGGAGTCCGCGTTTGAGCGAACCACTCAACGGGCCCCATAAGCCCTTACTCTCGCTCCGAATTGACTCCATTTCTCCAGAAGTTCAGAGGTTAAATCAGAGAGTCTATTAAGGTTCATGCTCTCAAGTTCATCTTTGGATATAATCTCCATTCGAGTCCTGCCATCGAGAGACTCCCCAGACTGCGGAGGGTCTCTATACTTGATACGCGATGGCCTCGGCCTCTTCAGTAGACGGAAGTACGAATTAGCGGCCGGAGTGCAAGAAGACTCCTGCGAGGAAGGAGAAGTGGACGGAACTGATGTTTTACGCCTTTTAAGAGACCCGCCTACAGGAGCTTTCGTAGGTGGTGGGAGGTCCTCGTCTGATGAAACGACAATTGCCATGTTCGAGGGATCGTCTTCTCGTTCCTTGGTATTCCTCTCGCGTTGCGAAGAAACTCCACCCGCGGGAGTGAAGGACATGAAGTCTACGTCCTCCGAAACCTCGGATGCCTGAGGAGGAGGAGTAATTTGCCCCACGTAATCAGTAGTCAAAATCCTATTCGCTAGAGCGGCAGCAGCATCAGATCCCGCAGTTAGGGAAGCCGCAGGTGCCACGACAGACTCATCCGCATTAAACAAATCACCCGAACCAATGTTTTCATTTTTATTTTTACTTTTTTCACCGGTAATATTTGCCCCATCGACGCCCGGAGTCAACGTCGTTGGTAGCCCTTCGTTGGATGACGACACGGCACCCCCAGGGACAATAGGGGCACCGCGCCGGTCGCCGGTATCCGATTCCGGCGGTGTAATATTCAATTCCTTGTGTGAAGCCATTGTGTTTATTGTGGACAAGAGATCGAGAGTGCCCCGTGTCCAAAAGGCACTCTAGGACATTTAAAGTTGACTACAGCTGCGTCTTGTCAAGGACGCCCTGTTGATAAGATGGCGGGCGGAAGATAACTTCCCCGTAAGAATACATAAGATATATCATATAGTACATAATGAGACCATAAAGATCTAAGACATTATCATAGTCACCTGGCATGGGGAAAAGTAGATTAATATATTTTATTCAGATTTCATATTTTCTTTTTTTTGATGGCCTTCCCATCTTTTGCGAATTTCATCATTTTTTATCGCACTGCCAGATGCACCAATAAAATCAGTTAACATCGAGATAATACATAAGAATATATGCGCAAACACAATAAATAACAAGTCATACGCATGTCCAAATGCGTTTCCAAAATAAATAATCCAGAATAGGGAGCGCGCATATTGATCAATTCATATATATACAATTAAACACACGCACGCACCCCAGTACAGGATTGGATGTCGAGTACAGCCATACATCCAAGACGCACAAATCTATATTATCGCAACTCAAGTGTACGTGAATCGAGCATAACTCCAGCATAAACGCAAGTATGTGAGCCCGATATTACGCAGATAAGTTCCGACACGCGTGAATCGAGCTTAAAATTGCTCAAATCATTACGTATTATAATAAGTTAAGTCTTATTTACAAAAAGAGACCATTTCAAGGTAATTCAAAGTCACACAAGTGAATAGAGCTTAAAGAAACTCCAACACGCATGGATAAGCTTAACAATCATTTAAATCATAGTTACAGTAAAAGAAAAGTACGCGCTACAATAAATTCAAACCATATTTAAAAAATAACCTATATAATAATAATTCAATATTATGCAAGTGAGTGGAGCTTCAGGAAACTCCAACACAAGTGAATCAAGCCTAAAACTGTTCAAATCTTTGATCTCATCTTCAAAATAACCAGTTTCAAAATAATCAGTGTTACGCAAGTGAATGGAGCTTAAAGAAACTCTTACATGTGTAAATCAAGCTAAACGACTGCTAAAACCCCGGTTTCGGTAAGAAAAGCATGTGAAAACGATAGGTCCAGTCATACATGTAAACTGGACTTGTCCAGAAATAGTTCGAACAAACCGGACAATTGAACAGACTGCAGGCATAGTCGATTGAAAGTGCTCAAGTCAGAGTTTCACATCTATGTATTCAAAATCACAGTTAGACGTGCGAGCGCGCCGGAATAATAAACAATCGCTCACTCAATTAAATTAGCATATTTATAGCAGATATAATTGATAAATATTTAACATCGTGAAAGACAGTGATCAAAATAAATAGATAATAATAAATAAGACGAAAGACGTACAAACGTAACATAATAACAATAAAATAAATGCAAGAAGATCCAGATCGAAATATATAATAAATAAGGAAAAATAAAACAAATCAGAAGTTCAGGAATTATTTGTTTAATTTATTCTTCCCTCCAAGCCTCTCCAAGATCCTGGAACAGACGCAAGAACAATAAAGCGTGGTGTCTCAGCGTGTATATCAGTATGACTTTTAGGTTAAGTTCCATACTATCATGTTAACAGTAAGTTACAAGAGCACGCTGAGCGCCAAATAATAATGTTGATCTTCTTGCAACACTTTAAGAGTCAAATAGAACAAATATACGAACATTATAACTGTTCATTTCAACCTGGAGGGCGTAAAAATGGACCAATCATGAAGTTTTTTTTTTAAATGCAGCTAATTGAATTTGCCACAAAATGCTCTGGCCAGATTTTTGATAAAAATGTTGTATTTTGTTTTTTATAATTACGTGCAAAAACTCGGAATCCTTCAGTTAAGTCTTCGACCTTTCTGAGTAATGACATTATATTTCTATGCAAATCAGTATATTAAGGTTATGTGATTAATTGAACACGGAAATGCCTCAAATTTCACGAAATTCGAAATTCAATATGGCGGTCGCTGATTTCAAAAAATTCAATTTTTTAGTGGAAAATTGAGATCAATAGTCGATGATCATAAATTTGCTATAAGATTTATAAGATTCAAGATTTAAGGTGGCAGATACAATATGGTGGATGGTTTTTTACGAAAAATAATACAATAGTTGCGTTGAAAATTATTATTATTAATAGGTTTTTTAGGTTGCTGATCGTTTATTTTGCTTCCTCATAGAGGAAGCTTTGTGATGGTAAAAATTTTTTTTTTCGAGATTTTGATGGAAATAGATTCTACTTGCACACTTTTTTTTATATTTTGTATTTTTATATTTTTTTTATATTTTTTAATTTTTTTTAATTTTTTATTTGTTATGAACGTAAATTATTACGTTGAAAATTATCATCATAATTTTTATAAATGGATGGATGGATGGATGGATGGATGGATGGATAGATGGATGGATGGGTGATTTTCAGTTATTCTATCATTTCATTTTTATATTATTTATTATGATTGTATAAGCTCAATAGCTTCTGGAAGCAAGTCCAGATCCTTCTTCGTCATTTCATTTCTCAGGCTCGAAATGTAAGGGTCCGATGAAACTAGAAGAAAATGCATAAGATCCTCATTCGTATCCAATCGAGAGGTTTTTCGAGTTCTCTCCTCTCTTCCTCTTTTTAAATCCTTATTCCTCGCTTCTTGAGCATCTTCTGATAAATGTCCACTTGGAATCACAAGTGAGTCCAAAATATCAGCTCCATGGATGAGAACTTTATGCATAGAAAGCTGGCATATAATACCAGCTATATTTTCGACGTATTGTCTTGCAGTTTCGAATGAAAACTCCTTGAATTTTATCGTATCAATTTCTCTTCCAGATGACAATATTTGAAGAATGACGTACAATCTTCTCAAAATTTCTTCATCAAAACCAGTTATTCTTGCTATTATCTCATAATTGCGGAAAAATTTTCGAGCTGTATTTCCGTCATTGGTTGACCCACTACCTTGCTTCACAGAATCGACTAGCAGACCCAACTCTCTACGGATATCATTTGTATTTGTTTCTTATTTTTTTCAAGTGATTCTTTGTCTCCCTTTTCTCTTGCTATCCATTTCTTAAAAGATAATCTGTAAGATACATGTAGGATACATTCCATGAACCTTATCCAACAATGCAAATTCTGCAATCCAAATTGATGCGCAGATAAATCAACTGTCTTTTTCAATAGGAGGTCTAACTTGTTCATTTCTGATGGTGTAGCCTTGCACACAACACATACACTAGCAGATGATGTATTCGTTATAACCTGCATTATTTTACCATCTACCATCGTATAAATTAATGTGTGACCCACAAGAACGACCTTTCCACATATATGCAATTTTGTTGATTTTAAACACCCAATTTGTGCGGCGGTAGCGGGTCCATCACCCTGGCGGGTTTTAGCGCTGGTCGTGGGGCCTCGGCGAGCGGTCGGGGGTCGTCGTGGCGGCGGCGGTGGCGTCGCCAGGAGCCAGGCTGCTTGGCCCGGTTGGTCGCGTCGGACCGCTGTACGATCGTGCCGACCCGCGGCACGGTCTTCGGCGGGGCTGGTCCGGTTGGTGGCGGTGCCGTGTCGGGCTTGCCCTGGTACAGGGTGGCCCACTCTTGGTTAATCCCGGGGTTGGCCGGGTCCTCGCCTTCGCCGAGGATCTTGGCGATCTCGGCTAGGATGTCGGGAGCGGTTGTCGACGTTTTGTCCGTCATGTTTCTCGACGTTCTGACGACCGGCGCTCTCCTCTCTCATTACGTTGGGCCACATCGTGCGTGTTTTTAATTTTCGGCTAAACCCCGTTGGTGCGTGCCCTAGGAATCGGTGAGGTATGGCTTTGTCGGGAGCAGCGGAAGGCTGTGTCGGAGACGAAGTCTCTTTTCTCGCCGGAGCGCCGGCTTATATATCTCGGCTCGACGGGTCCGGTAGGAGGGAGGCCGATCGTCAGGCGGGCCCGCTGACGCGCGCTCGTCTTCGGCGTGACCTCGGCTCTTTTCGGCGTTCGTCGGCGCCACACGGAAGGCACCGGTGCCGCGTTTGCCCGCGCACACGGTGCATGTGGAGTAATTTAAAAATGTGGGCGCACCGCGCCCTGTCCTCGCCCGACGGAGGCTCGGTCGGGCGGCATCCGGCGGGTGATGACCGTGAAACGATGCTTCGTGAAAAGGGGTGCATTGTTACAAGGGAAGGTGAACACGACAGTCTGGATGCCAGGTGTGGTTAAGGCCCACACCACCTTTTTACTCAAACTCCATGATTTTCTCTCAATTTACTCGGGGTGCTGGCCGTTTACAATGCCTGTGGTCCTCGGTCCTTCCTCCTCGACAGGGCTCGTAGGGCCGCCGCCCTCGCTTACAATCAGCCCAAGTGGTCCTCGCTGGACGTCCTCGCTCGCTCGCGATCGACCCAACAGTGAAGATCTTGACGCGGCTTCGATCCTCGACCCCCTATATCTGGGGTGCGTCACCACCCCGTCGGATGGCGCTACCCTGTCGAAATCGGGGCCGTACGACCGCTTCCTTCTGATCTAATTTTTTAATAATCTTCTAGTTTTTTTTTGGTCAAAAGTCGCCTTCAAAATAAGGTGTGGGGTAGGATATCAGGTGAAGGTGCGTCGATTCCCACAATAATCAGTCGTTTAATTAGGTAAAATCTCGCTAGGTTATTCATGCTCTAATTACAGGATAGGAATATTTCTTGGATGTGTACATGATTGGTGTAGGAAATCACGGTGTAGGTTGTGTATTGCTTGTCCCGACAGTTCGATTCGAGGAGGTCGGAGCTTGGAGAGGAGTCTTGAAGTTCTTTGGAGACGAGGCCAGTATATGCGTCACCACAGAGTGCCTTGGTTGGAGCTGGATGCGTGGTACTCGGGATGGCCGGTCGATGAGGTGTGGCTTTCACGGGAAGAAAGTATCCACCTTGGAGATCAGGAACAGACCCTTCGTCTTGGCCTCAGGAACAGGAATTGGAGTCGGAGTTGGAGTTGGAGAAGGCAGCGCCTTGGTCTCGGTATGGTCCGCTGAGCTGGGTCGTAGATGACCCAGGAAACCTTTTTGTGGCAGAATATCTGTTGACTCTTACCACAGGAAGTTAACGCCCTGCAAGGCAAGTATGAACGAAGGCCCGGAGAGCACGCTCCGTAAATGAAGGCCCTGACGAGCACGCTCCGTAACGAAGGCCCTGAAGAGCATGCTCCGTAAACGAAGGCCCTGACGAGCACACTCCGTCACAAAAGAGTTATGTCGAGGGCCCTGGTAGTGAGCACGCCTTGACTGGTGAGCTAGAAGCTGAAGAAGCCTTGCTGAGCTGCCCTTTATATTAGGGATCGGTGTCGAATCTTCCTCACGAGAGAATTAGCCGGCGACGCGCCGTGTAGCGGGCGCGCGCCGAACTATCTCGCCGCGCGAGCCCATGCTGTCGCTCGCGTCGCGCGCCTCCGTGTTACTTGACGCGCGCTTGTGGCGGACAGCTTGACTGCCACATAAGGTAAGTCTTCCGCGGACGAAAGACTGTCTTTCTTGGCTTGTTCCTTTGCTTTAAGATGTTCTGTATACAAAAGTTTTATTTATATTTTGTCTCAAAATAGAAAAATGCATGCGCTGCGACGCACTTTATTTTCGCTGGGCTGATAAGCGGGGTGGTAAGGCGATACAAATACAAGATTGGTTGACCGAGCGCTTCTCCAAAAACAGGGAAGGAGACAATTCGAGTCAGTTTAAAAAAATTTGACTTACATTATTGTGACTTTTACCTCTCTATATACTGCACATGTAATCCTCCTTTGCTTACTTAAGTCATACGTAGCAGTGTAGCAGTGTCCAATTGCTACGTGTAGAAATAGCTTAACGTCTCTTTCCACTGGATTTGAACAGCTTATAGGAAGGCTTTAGTATCGCCCAGTGTTTGCCGTAGATAATTTTAAAATAATCTGAAATAAAATGAGTTGAAAATCTGTAAAAATCGTTTCAGATGAGATCAAGATAATTTTTATGGATAAATAAATGTCTTCTAAATGTTGACAAGAAGGAAGTAATGTTATGTGTGTTTGGATGGGAATGCGTAAGAAATAAGCATGTAATGTAGTAGATGAGATAAAATGAGATGAAAATCTATAAAAATCGTTTTAGATGAGATCAAGTTAGTTTTTATGGATAAATAAATTTCTTCTAAATGTTGACAAGAAGAAAGTATTATTATGTGTGTTTGGATGGGAATGCATAAGAAATAAGCATGTAATGTAGTAGATCTCCTTTTTATTTGGTCAACCCCAAGCTGGGGGATTCTCTCAAAATATAGAGAGT
>JASTWK010001851.1:0-23340 GCA_030770225.1 Temnothorax unifasciatus | reverse complement strand
TAACGCGATAACTGTGAAGCAGCATGAAGAAAACGATAGGAGGGATAATGGTAAAAGAGAAAAAGAGGAAGAGAAAAAGATAGAGAAGAAAAATTTCGAAAAAGAAGAAAAAATCGCAGGTTAGCACACTATTACTTAAGTTGCTTAATTTTCCTAAAATTGTAAATATCTGCGCGGAATTGGAATATTAAACGTTATAAAATATGGTTTATTTAGGATTTTGGAGAAAACGAGAGAACAAGATGGAGAAGGGATAAACCGAATAAAAAACAAAACGAGGAAGTAATTACAGAAGATAAAGGGAGAAAAAGAGGTGGCAGGCAGTTAAAAGAGAGAAATCATTTGTATGTATTGTGATTGTGGAATTACAGTTTTAAAATATAAACTATTTTAGGTATTAATTTATTGCTGATTATTGTACATTTAGTTATTATTTTTCCCGAGCGCGTGGAGTCAGGGGCAGAGGAAATTGGCGAAACAGAGACTTCGAAGGAAGAGGATGGAGAGAGGAAAGCTTGAGAAGAGGAGGATATCGAGGAAGAGGAAGAGGATGGACAGGCGAATGGAGAGAAAGCGGACGAAGAAGAAAAGGGAATATGGGGCGGGGAGGACCAATTTTATTTTTAATTATCATTAATTTATTTATTATTGGATTTTTGCTTCCTCTTTTACATATTTATTTATCAAAAATATTTTGTGTTTAATTAAAATAAACGAGTGTATTATTTTCTATTTAATTAATAAAATTAGTTTTCTTAAAAATTCTGCGTTTAACTTTTGCTTTACAAAAAATTCAATACTTTCATTAAATGAAATTCTAACCATCAAATAACTTATTATTTATAAAAAAGTAGGCGATTAGGGTCAAAACGCAGATCCTTGTGCGTAAAGTCCATTTTATTAGTTATGTACATTGGTCCGGACGTTTCGGTTCAGATTTGAACCATCTTCAGCAATAGATTTTCCGTGTCAAAGGCGAGTTAACTGATTACAGTGTCAGAACCCCCGTACACAGTGAACGGAAAACACACGCATAATTAAAAATAAAGAAAAATATAAAAACGAGGAGACTAACGGTCTCGGATGACAGCGATGGAATGACACTTATTATTTATAATAATAATAGACCCCCCGGCGAAAAATTTTTTCTCTTTCTCTCTTTTTTTTGAAAAAGCCAGAGAATGCCAAAAATAATCTTGAAGAATTATTAATATTATTAATTATATTACTATTATTTAACATGTATACCTTATTCTTCGCTCTCTCTCTCTCTCTCTCTCTCTCTCTCTCTCTCTCTTCTCTCTTTCTCTCTCACTCTCTCTCTTTCAATTATTAATCCTATTACATTATTTATTACATTACATTAATTTTATTTTATTTTATAAATACCTTATTCTTTTTCTCTATACGTATTTCTCTCTTCTCTCTCTCTTCTCTCTCGCTTTCTCGTTCTTTCGCTCTCTCTCTCTCTCTCTCTCTCTCTCTCTCTCTCTCTCTCTCCTCTCTCTTCTCTCTCGCTTTCTCGTTCTTTCGCTCTCTCACTTTCTCGAACTCTTGCATTATCTTGCAAATAACTTACACATTTTTTGAACAATTTAAAAAATCGGTAACCCTTTCACCGATCCTTACAAAATTCAACATGTACGTATGTATCTCAAAATTGGTTAATATATATCTCAATATCAGGGTTCTATTTATGTACAGATTCTCCGAAATTTCAAACGTCTGTAACTCCAGAACTAATTAACCAAATCTTAATTAATTATATATGAAATAGGGGTAGAAAAAACTGAAAAATTTAATAAAATTAAATATAGATCTCAAATATTGAGAAAGCTATATAATAAAACACGCTGTTCTAAAAAAAAATTTCGAATAAAATCTATACCGGTCAACCGATTTTAATAAAATTTTAGGAGAACATACTTTCTATGATGCTCTATCGATTAAAAAAAATTCATCCCAATATCTAAAAAATTGTAAAAGTAGATGCGTGTACAAAAAATCCGTACACACACACATACATACATACTTCCGGACATTTTTTACTAATATGATTTCTCGACATTTTGGAACATTCTAAACCTATTTCCATTAAAATCTCGAAAAAAAAATTTTTCACCATCACAAAGCTTCCTCTATGAGGAAGCAAAATTGTATAAAACTAATAAAAACATTGTAATAAAAAATGTAGTAAGTTTAACAACACATTATACCACATATACACCTACCATACACCATATATACCTACAGATACACGAACACAACATCTATAACTTTTCATAACTTACTTTTCATAATTTGGATAAGATAAGTTGGATACTAAAAAATTGCAGCGTAACTTTTTCAACATTTTATGGCGCATTCATCAGTTAGTAATTTTTTTAACATTTATGTACATTGTCTCTGGCATTATTTCCACCAAGTTTCAACAGAAACTGCTTCTGTGAAGAAAAGAGAAAAATTAATAAATATATTTTATATTTATTTCAATATATTCATATTTTATGCTAATAAAATAGCTTTAATATTATGAGAGGATATGACAAGGTCTAGTAAAGATATTTTTATTCATTATTAAGACAATTATGTCTTTATCCACAATGTTAATAATTTGTATTCAATCATAATTTGTCTATTAATATTATCATAAAGATACAATTACATACATATATTCAATTATATTATTTCTAATTATAGTTAGAGGCCAACTAATTATCTTTCTATATTTTTCAAGTCTAATTTCATTAGAATTGTTTATTAGAAATATTTATTAGAATTTACACTTGAAAAATATAGACAGATAATTAGTAGGCCTTTAACTATAATTAAAAAGAATAAATAAATTAAGTATACTTTTAACTTTTAAGTTGTAAACATCTGCAATAAACATCTAAATTCAACTTTTACGAAAATTTGATTTATGTCTTGCAGTACACATTAAAAAATATCGAATATGCCATAAAATACAATTTTTGAAAATAATATTTATCACATAAACATTTTTCCTTTTTTAATTCTTGAAATTTTCTTCTGCTTATTATTAAAATATTAATATTAATTTACTTCTTTGCAGAAGATCACAGTGATGTACATAACTCAACATCTAATAAAAAAGATATGCCTTATAGAACAAGATCTAGGACATTGTACAATAATGTCAAACGTGATATTAAAGTGAACGCTCCATTCCAGAAAAGGACAAAGAAACTATGCATATTTATTAGAATTTACACTTGAAAAATATAGACAGATAATTAGTAGGCCTTTAACTATGTTAAACGCTAATAAAGGTAAGAATGCAAATTTTAATGTCATATTTACAAGTTTTATATTTTTTAAATTTAATCAAATTATTTAAAATATTAGTCGCATATATTAAAGTATTATTGACGCTTTTCATTTCTAAAAAGGCATGTAAAGTCGATAATCAAATCTATCAAAGTTTATTGTATTCGCCTTTCCGCAATGCCAATTGATTCTCTCGTTGCGCTTACTTCGTAAGCGGCTATCATTGCATATTTTACCAGTTGATAAAGTTGTGTGTATCTAAGGATTAAGTGTTTATAATATAAAAATAGCTTAAATAAATAAGCAGCACGCGTTTTAAAATGCCTAATTATTACATAAAATTAATTTTTTTATATATATTTTGTCAAGGTAGATCATGAAGTTAACTATGTGTCCTATTAAATTAGGGCAATCTAAGTGATCTGTACTCAATTACATGTAATAATATAGGTATTACTCGTGTAGATAAATAAAGATTTCTTTTTGCTGATTCTATTTTGTGGAATATTATATTATATTATATTATATACATATATAATATATGTTTGTATATATATATATATATATATATATATATATATATATATATATATATATATATATATATATTTCATCGAGAATATCGATATGGATACAGAAAAACCAGTAAGTAAAGCTGTGTACATACGACTTTTTCTTGTATTCTATTTAACTTTTGTTCGTGTTCTATATTTAACTAATAATTAGGGTTAAATTCAAGTTTTGCATAAGGCTTCTTTAAAGGATGATTTATGCATTTCATGATCTAGACCAGGCATGGTCAATCTCCAGCTCCCGACTGCAAAGCCACGACTATGCCTGCTCAACTTCATCCAACAAAGATGCCTCTTTCCCCCACTCTTCGTGGATAGAAATTAAAGGGGAAGTGACTCCAGAGCTCGAGATTGACCATGCTTGTTATAATAGAATACCCGAGAATACCGTTATTCTTTTAATATACCTGAGTCTTTATACATATATATGTTTCCTACATGTAATTCCTTATTTTTTTTATTGTATCTAATTGCAAGTCCTAGAAGTTTGGTATTATTTTTGTGTAGACATAATTTTAATTTATCAATTAATTATTACTTCAAAGCATACTTTAATTAATTAATTATTATATGTAAGTGATTATTAGTACGTTCTGACATAATTTCTCGCATCAGTTTATTTATTGAATTCTTACACATTCTGTGTACACATGAGTTTTATTTACCTAATTATAATCATATTATAGAATATTTTGGTTTATTGTATAATTTATTAGTATATTTATGTATTGACATAATTGCAAAATTAGTTTAATTTATTGAATTCTTTTATATTACGTTTAAACATAATAGTAATTTAATGATTAAAATTGTGTGTCGAGATATAATAAAATCAAAAATTTTTTATACTTATACATAATTTTAATTCGTCCAATTATTATGTTAAGACAATTTTAATTAATTAAGAATTATATTATATGTTCCGTACATAATTTTTTAAAGATTATTGATATTTTTACAAATAAACTGTTATGGCAATTACTGTACAATTTATTGCATTAATGTCTAAATACATTAACGTTGTATGAAAACAATTTTTGATCATTCTGGGTAGGTACATCCTATTTTAATATTCGTACATTATTACTACAAAATCTTGAATTTTACTTTTATTATTTAATTTATTATTTGTGAAATGCAGTTATTATATAACATCTTTTATATATGTTAGACGCTTAGAGATATTAAAAAGAGATTAAAATAATGTAATATATATGTGATATAACAGACATAAATTAATTAAATAAAACGAAAATTATAACAGTTAAATTGTCAAACACGATTCTAAATTACAATGCACAAATATCAAGAGACGATACGCTTTGAAATTTCAAAATTTGATACATTTTATGTGTTAAGGCATTAATATATCAATATCGATATATCAATTTTTGATCTGTATAGTGAAGCCTTAATTTTAAAGATGCTTAACTATAATAAGTGGCAAATGCACATCGAAAAGTTTTTACAGACTTTTAATAACAGAAGTTTTGAAGTTATTATCATGTGAAAGCATCTTCTCTGTATACTTTTTCTTCTCTGTATTTTATATAGAATCGTAAAAGAAAAATTAGCCGTAAGGCTGACACGAGGGCAGCAAATCGTCTGCGTGTTGTGAATCTGCAGCAGCGTATTGGGATTATTGGGAATGTCGTACATTCCTTCTCGCCTCTCTCAAGCAGCAGTACTGTTGAGAGCGAAAATGAACACGACGGAGAATTTGGCTGTGATAGGCATAATGTTGAGCTGGAAAATATAATGAATCATCCGGAGAGTGACAAAGAATCTAGCATTACCGAGACACAGGAGAGCAGCTCTTGTGGCAGTGACGCTGAGTATGTATCAAATTCCTCCGAGCCTATTGATGCTTTCCAAGTAGTTGACATTGAAGATCTATGTGCTTTACGCGATGATAACGAAGAGAGGAATGCTTATGTTCTTTGCGAATTGAAGAAATGGGCCATAAGAGGAGTCTCCTGCAAAAAAATTGATGCACTTCTCCGAGTATTACAAATGGTTTTCCCTACTCTACCAAGGACCTACCGAACTTTACTGAAAACTCCTAGAAGTACAAATCTTGTGAATATGGGAAACGGCAAATTCTGGTATAAAGGAATTGGATGCAGTGTTGTACCTCGGCTGTCAGAAAAATACTTATCTAATAGAGAGAGTATCCAGTTTGATATTAACATTGACGGTCTGGAATTATATCCTAGTTCCCGTGATGCATTCTGGCCAATCTTGGGTTGCCTCGTGGATGAGAAGGAGCCATTCATAATAGCAGTTTACCATGGGGAGGGTAAACCTCCACTAGAACCTTTCCTGCGGCAATTTGTTGACGAACTTTCCAATTTAATGATAAATGGAATTATGTTTCAAGGCACTACGTATCGTGTTCAAGTACGAAATTTTGTTTTGGATGCTCCCGCAAGAGAATTTATAAAATGCATTAAAGGGCACACGTCAAGAAAAGCTTGTGAAAAGTGCCATGTCACTGGAGTCCGCTATAAAAACAGGGAAGTTTTTTTTGGACCATGATGCATGTCTTCGTAACGATGAAGAATTCAGATCCAAAGTAGACGCTGGCCATCATATTCCTGACATCACGTCTCCGTTAGAAGAAATTGGGATCGGTATGGTGTCTCAGTTTAGATTGGAAATGCATCTTTTGTATAGCGGAGTTTTTCAGCGGTGGCTAGAGTTTGTTTTGAGAAAACGAGGGCCAAATCGAGGAAAAATTTCACCGCGCGATAGGGCTGCTGTTTCCGCGGCAATCGACGAAATTAAACCTCATATTCCGGTCGAATTCTGCAGAAGACCTCGTAACTTATCTTATTTCGGAAAATATAAGGCATCAGAGCTCAGGAGAATTCTTTTATATGATGGAATAAAAATTTTCAACTCGTTGGATTGAAATCTATACACAAACTACTTATTTCTGCAATGCGGAGTGTACATTCTCTCGAGTCCATTTTTACTTGAAAAGGACGGTATGATTGAAACAGCAGACGTTCTTCTCCGTGCATTTATTCGTCATGCTGCGGACATTTTTGGAAATGAATTTGTTACTTATTATATTCATGTACTCTGCCATTTACCTACAGAATGTCGCAGGCTTACCAGGCTCTTAGTAATTTTAGCGCATTTAAATATGAAAATTACTTGGGTGTCATCAAACGTTGCCTAAGAGCAACATACATGCCTCTTCAGCAACTTTACAACAGAAACTTTGAAAGAGGAGGCCGACTCATGCAAAAAGACATGATTGATGAAGAGCGAATCGAATTAAGTAAAAAACAGTACGAGGAAGATGATGAAGTAGAGGTTTATTCTAAATTGACCATGCACGGAATGACACTTTCCACATCAGAAGCAGATTGTTGTTTTCAGTCAAAAAATGGCGAAGTAGTCGTCCTCTCAAAAATTACTTGTCCCTTTCGTGGTACACGAATTTCCTTACATGGACACAGATTTAAGAACATTTGTGACTTCTTTACATTTCCTATCAATTCCACAGACATAGGCATCTGTAAGGTATCGCAACTGGAGGAAACAGAAAAAATCTGGTCTATTAATCAAGTTATTCAGAAATGCATTCTCATTCCTCATGTCAATGATAGTTATCTGTGTATTCCGCTCGTTCATGCTGGGCCACAATAAAGTAAGGGTGAGACATTTCGCTAAACTACAGTAAAATTTTAGCTGTAAGAACCCTTTACCTTTCCTCTTACTTAATGCGACGTGAAGGTGGGATGCCTGCTCTTTCTTAAACATGGGCGATGTAAACTGGACGTCAATGTTTTACACTTTCGCTTTAGATGAAACTTTTTAGATGAAACAATTTCTAAACTTTCATTTTTTAATTTTTTCTTTTGAGTTTGACATATAAGTATTCCACTCTGAATGTGCCCCATGTCAGTTGTACTATATATGTATGTATATATATATATATATATATATATATATATATATATATATATATAACATTAACATAATTATTTTTTTAACCATGTTTAACTGTAACAATTCAATTGGACTTCCGGTTCCGGAGCGTTGATAGTGACAGGTGAGAGTATAGCAGAGAGAAAGTGGTAGCGAAAGTGTGGTTTGGAAAGGGTTGGAGAGGGCGAAAACAGCGGAACAGGGAGGCGTGGAGGTGAGAGAAGGCAGAGGCGAAAGGGTTGAGAAGGGGCCGAGGCAGTAAGAAGGAAAAGAGGATGGAAAATAACGGGTGAGAGGTGATAGTGCGGCATAGACTAGAGAGAGTATAGAGAGGCGATAGACAGGAAGGCGGCGTCGCGCAAGCGAGCATAGGCAAGTCAGGACATAGAGGGGATAACTGCTATAAGTTTCAGTCATATAGGATAGATAACGAGTAGGAGAGAAAGGCAAAGAGGAAAGCGGCGGATGGAAGCAGAGAAGGAAATAGGATTGGAGAACAGCAGGGAAATAAAGGAAAGAGGAGGGAAAGCGAAGGGGTGAAGAAAGCAAGAGGCAGGCCTACGAAGGCAAAGGAGCTTGCCAAACAAAGAGGAAGATCAGACAGCCCAGGATCGGTCAGAGAATACATCCAGAAAAGAAAAAGAAAAGAGCGAGACGAAGAAGAGGCGAGATCTGCAGAGAAAGAAATCCTCGAAAAATTTAACGAGGAAAGAAGGATCAACAGATCACCTCCAGCTAAAGTCAAAAAAGAAAAAAAGGGGGAAGGAAACATGGGGACCAAAGACCTGCTAAGAGAGATCCTAAAGAAAATAGAGGAACAAGAGATAGAAAGAAAGAAAGATAAAGAGGAACAAGAGAAAGAAAGAAAGAAAGATAAGGAAGAGATAAAAAACGAAATTAAGGGAGTAATGGAGGAACTGAAGAGGAGGGAGGAAATATGGGAGAAGCAGAGAAAGGCGCTAGAAGAAAAGGTTAAGACGATGGAGGAGAAGATAAAAAAGTTAGAGGCGAAGGGCGCAGAGGGGAATGAAGGTAGGGAGTTAATAGGGAAAATGAAGGAGATAGAAAGAAGTATGGAGATGACGGAAAGAAGAAGGAGGAAAAACAACATTATCGTGAAGGAGGAGAAGGTAGGAAGTGACAAGGAGAGGAAAGAGAAATTTGAAAAGTTGATGGATGAACTAGACAAAGAGATTATAGAAGAAATACAAGAAATAGGATACGGAGACAATAAAATGAGATTGTTGAGATGCAAAAACTGGGAAGCAAAAAGAGACATTATGAAGAAAAAGAAGGAGCTAGGAAGGAAATATGGAAGCTTTCTGAACGATGATCTCACCAGGGAGGAAAGACAGATTCAAATGGAGATAAGAAAGATAGCAAGGGAGAAGAGAGAGAAAGGAAAAAGAGTTACAATTGGCTATCAAAAGATGTGGGAGGACAACAAGGAATGGAGATGGAACGAGAGCAAAGGAAGATTAGAGGAGAGGGAGAACTTTCTTAGAGCATAAAGAAGAGAACGAGGACAAAGAATGCGGGGAGGAAGGAGAAAGTATAAGGGAGGAGGGAGAGAAAGCCGCAGGAGGAGACTATAGAGAGGAGGAGGAAGAAGATATAGAGGGAGAGGAAGGAGAAAGCAGGAAAAGGGAGGAAACTAAGGTGGTCTTCTGGAACGTAGCGGGTATAACCAATAAGGATAAGGAATTTTGGGGTGGAATAAAGGAGTGGGACGTGATTGTTATGATGGAGACATGGATGGATGAGAAAGGATGGGAGAAGACGAAAGAAAAATTACCAAAAGAATTTAGATGGAGAGTACAGATAGCTACCAGAAAGAACAGGAAAGGTAGAGCATGCGGAGGCATGCTATTAGGAATAAGGAAAAGTGTAGAAGAGGTAAAAGAAGGAAGGGGGATGGAAGAGGAAAAAGGAAGAATAGAGGTAAGATAAGAATAGGAGAGGAAATATGGAGAATAATAGGAATATATGTAAACAACGATATAGACAAGAAGTTAGAAGGCTTGAAGGAGTGGACGGAGGAGGGGGAAAAAGGAGTAAGGACCATAATAGGTGGTGACTTTAACGCGAGAACGGGAGAGGAAGGGGGATGGGAACAGGAAGTCGAGGGAATAGGGGAGGAAAGAGGGAGAAAATCTAAAGACAAAAAAGTAAATAAGGAGGGCAGGAAATTACTGGAATTTATCGAGGAAAGGGGATGGATGATATTTAACGGAGGTATGAAGGGGGATGAGGAGGGAGAATTTACATACACGGGAGGTAAAAGACAGTTATAGACTACGTAATAGGGAATGAGGAGGTCAGAGAAAAAGTAGAAAGACTGGAAGTAGGAGAAATGATAGACTCTGACCATCACCCAGTAATACTCTGGGTGAGAGGTAGCCCAAAGGGAAAGCAAAGAAGGAGAGAAACAGAAAGAATAAGAAGAAGAGGGATATGGAGCGAAGAGGGAAGAACGCAATTTAGGGAGAGACTAGGTACGATTGAAGGAAAAAGAGATCTGCAAGAGGAGATAGAGGAAGGAACGTCGAAGATAAGAATAGTAATAGAGGAGAATAAAAGAGAATAAAAGAGGGGCTAGCAAAAACAGAGGAGGGTGGTGGGATGAGGAATGCAGGCAGAGAAAGAGGGGGGTGAGGAGAGAACTAAGGAAATGGAGAAAAGGAAAAGTAGAGGTGGAGAGATATAGAGAAGGAAGGAAGGAGTATAGGGAGATGTGCGAAAGGAAGAAGAGGGAGGAGAAAGAAAGGATGATTAGAGAGATAGGAGAAGCGAGAACGGAAGGAAAGGTATGGGAATTGATAGGCAAAGTGAGGAAGAGAAGAAAGAGGATAAACGAAGAGATAAAACCGGAGGAGTGGAAGGAATACTTCATGGAATTGATGGGGGGAGTGGAGAACAGGGTGGTAAAAGGGGAAGGATGGGGCAGACAAGAAGAGGAAGGGATAGAACTGGAGGAGGTAAGAATGGCGATAAGGAAAATGAAAACTGGAAAAGCAATAGGCAATGACGGGATACCGAACGAGGCGTGGAAATTCGGAGGAGAAGAAATGGTGAAATGGATATGGGAAATATGCAAACGGGTTTGGAGGGGGGAAGGCTGGCCGGAGCAATGGAAGGAAGGTGAGATAATCCTAATAGTAAAGAAAGGAGAAGGGAGAGAGGTGAAGGACTACAGAGGGATAACTATCATGCCTTCGATGTACAAAATCTACACGGCGATATTAGCGGAAAGAATAAGGAAGAAGGTAGAAATGAAGAACTGATCCCCGATAACCAAGCAGGATTTAGAAAAGGAATGGGGACGATGGATAAAATATTTGCTTTGAACTACTTGGTGAATAGACAACTAGGGAAAGAGAAAGGAAAGATGACAGTACTATTTGTGGATCTGAAGGCGGCCTTTGACTCAGTGGATAAAGAAGTATTAATTAAGGCAATGAGAGAGAGAGGAGTGAGACAAGGACTGATAGACAGGGTAGAGGAGGTATTGAGGGAAACAAAGAGCAGAGTGGGAAAGGGAGGAGAGATTGGAGGACAATTTTGGACGGCGAAGGGCTTGAGACAAGGATGCCCACTAAGCCCAATTTTGTTCAATTTGTTAATCGCAGACATAGAGGATTACATGAAGAAGGGAGGATGGGGAGGCATGAGATTAAGAGGTGAGAAGATATACACACTAATGTATGCAGATGATATAGCACTGTTGGCGGAGGAGGAACAAGACATGAGATCAATGATAAGCAGGTTAGAGGGGTATCTAGACGGGAAAGGATTAACACTGATTGTGAGTACAGACAAGACAAAGATAATGAGGTTTAGAAAGGGAGGAGGAAGGAAGAAGAAATATGACTGGAGATGGAAGGGAAGGAAGCTAGAGGAGGTCAATGAATTCAAATACCTGGGGTATACGTTGAAGAAGAATGGAGGACAGGAAGCGCATATTAGAGAGAGAAAAAGGAAGGCAGCAAGAGTAATGAGAGAAGTGTGGGGGATAGGGAAGAGGATGTGGAAAAAGGACTGCAAAAGAAGAATTTGGCTATATGACACCCTGATATGGACGGTGATGGGATATGGGGCAGAAATATGGGGATGGAAAGAAAGGAGTGAGGTAGAAGGTATTCATGAGAGATATCTCAGATGGGTACTTGGAGTAAACTGGAGGACACCAGGATATATGGTTAGAGATGAACTAGAAAGGGAAAAGATGAGAGCTAGAGCAAGTAAGAGAGCATGGAAGTTTGAAAGAAAATTGGAAGAAGGTAGAGGAGGGGAAATAGCGAGAAAATGCTTGGAGGAAATGAAGGAGAGATGGAAGAGGGGAAGGATAATAGGAAGATGGGAGCAAGAGAGAAAGGACTATCTGGAAGGGATCGGGGTAGAAGTGGAAGGGAAAGAGGAATTAGAAGAGAAGGAGTTGGAGAGGAAAGAGAAAGGGAAGGAGAAACAAGAAAGGATGGAAAAGATCATGGGATCGAATTACATTAGATGGTATAAGAGTATAAGGAAGGACGGGATCCCGGACTATCTAAAGAAGGGATGGGAGGAAGCAAGATGGAACAGGGTTGCAAGATTTAGACTAGGTAACGAAGTGAGGGAGGGATTATACTGGGGAAATGAGGAGAATAAAAAATGCAGGATATGTGGGAGGGAAAAGGAAACATGGGAACATATATGAGAGAAATGTACGAGATGGGAGGAATGGGAGGGAGAGGGGTGGCAGTATGTGGTGGAGAGATTACTGGGAGAAAAGGGAGAGGGAGAAGAATGGATGAAAGCAATAGAGGAAATGAGACGAGTTGGAGGAGGGAGCAAAATGGGAAAGAAAGAAGGCTGATCCAACAAGTCAACGAAAGAAGACCAAGGAGGACAGCAAAAAGGATTGAAGAGGAATATTTCTATAATAAGTTTATTGTATGCGAATTATTGTAATGTTATGTATTTAATTGAATGTAAATCTATAATAAGTTTATTGTATGTAAATTATTGTAATGTTATGTATCAGATGTACAGGGTTGGATACGTCCCTACAAAACGCCCTTTTAGACCCCTTGGGGTAATAAAGTACTTTTCTATCTATCTGTAACAATTCAATTATTTATATTAAAATAAATTAATAATTTTTAAAATAAATAAGTTACCTGAGACTAATTATTTATTATTAAAAAAATTAATAATTATTTTCCACTAATTATTCATTTTCAAATTATAGTAATATATATTTTTGACAAGCTATTAATTATTTTAATAATAAAGAATTTATTTTTACTAATCACCAATTTGCAAAAAAAATTATTTTATTTTTGCTTAAATACTAATTTTCACGTAACTATAGAAATTTTTTTCTGACAAATTACCAATCTTTTAAGTAATGGGTAATTTACTTTAGCCTAATAATAATTTTTATATAATTAATATTTGTGATTAATTATTAAATTGCTAATTCAATAAAAATTTAATTTGTTGTTATTGCTAATTTGTGAATAATTAAAAAATGAAAAATAAAAATTTTTTGCCTACTTATTACTACAAAATGTATGATATCAGTACAAAATTTCCTTTTTAAAGAAAGGTAAAAAAAGGCGCCAAGTACACGCGCAATGTATGGTGTAAATCCAAAAATCTTAAATAGTAGTAGCTTTATTTCTCCCTAACAAAATAATTTACAAAATTGCGTTACCTAACTCAACCCAAGTGTCTTAATATAGTAACTTTATTTCTCTCAACAAAATAATTCACAAAATTGCGTTACCTAACTTAACTCAAGTGATATGTATTTCAAAAAAGATGTAAAATCTTTAAATTGCGCCAACTACAAAGAGAATATATATATTACTTTGAAAAATAATTGTAGTGCAACTACTCTTAAAAAATAAAACAAAATTGTGTTACCTAACTCAACCCAAATGGTAGTAGTTTTAATTCTCTTTGATAAAATTATAATATTACAAAGAATTATTTTAATCACAAAGAATTAAAGAGGTAACATTATAAAATAAAAATATTTAATTAAAATAAAATAAATAAATTTTTCTTGTAAAAAACTTGGCGCTGCTTTTTTAAGGTCAATCCACAAACTTGCATAGGTGCATAAGCATATGCATAAAGAGGGATTGGTCTATTTTCTTTTGCACATATATATGAACCTATCAATTTCTTACGCTTATGTTTATGCGCTATGCAAATTTGTCTGGGTAAAGCGGGAAACACAGACTTTTGCATAACGCATAATACGTAAGATCCATACATATGTGCATAAGGAAATAGACCAATCAATTTTCTTATTCTTACGCATTATGCGTTGTGAAGAAGTGAGTGCTCCCCGCTTAAGAGCCTCCGCACAAGACTCTCGTATGATAGCGTAGCGTAACGTAACGTGGATTAACGCACAAGAAACGTATCGGTTAGAGCCTCCGCACAAAACTTTCGTATCGTAACGTAACGTAGATCAACACACAAGAAACGTATTAACGTATAACGCCGTAACCGATACGTTTCTTGTGCGTTGACCCACGTTTCGTTACACTACATTGCCATACAAAAGTCTTGTGCGGAGGCTCTAAACCTTAAAAAAGCAGCGCCAAGTTTTTTACAAGAAAAATTTATTTATTTTATTTTAATTAAATATTTTTATTTTATAATGTTACCTCTTTAATTCTTTGTGATTAAAATAATTCTTTGTAATATTATAATTTTATCAAAGAGAATTAAAACTACTACCATTTGGGTTGAGTTAGGTAACACAATTTTGTTTTATTTTTTAAGAGTAGTTGCACTACAATTATTTTTCAAAGTAATATATATATTCTCTTTGTAGTTGGCGCAATTTAAAGATTTCACATCTTTTTTGAAATACATATCACTTGGGTTAAGTTAGGTAACGCAATTTTGTGAATTATTTTGTTGAGAGAAATAAAGTTACTATATTATATATTAAGATATATCACTTGGGTTGAGTTAGGTAACGCAATTTTGTGAATTATTTTGTTAGGGAGAAATAAAGCTACTACTATTTAAGATTTTTGGATTTACACCATACATTGCGCGTGTACTTGGCGCCTTTTTTTACCTTTTTTTTATATGTTAATTGACATCAACATGTCTAATAAAAAACAGAAAATGGTTTATAAAAAGAATTTATATGTAGGAAGACGTCAGACACGTAGAAGAGCGGTGTCAATAGTAAATGACATGCTTTTTGCAATGACCAATAATAATGAAAGAACCAAAGAAGAATTTCATAATATTTCTATTCAAAATATTAATGTGAATAAAGTAAATGACTCTATTGATACCGTCAAAGTCAATATACCTTGTACTAACAGCTCATCTAATATTGATTCTATTTTCCAATACTCTAACGACAACTCTAATGCAACAAATAATACTAGTAACTTGTTCAATGTTCATAATGATACTCAGTTAATTAAAATTGCTAATTGTAATGATGAATTATTTTTACATAATAAAACTGATAGTAACCATTCTAATAATAGCGATAATAATTTTTCACTTCCTGATACAAATTTAATTGGTAAATTACGAGATGGGTCATAAATGGAAATGTGTCTCATATTCGTATTTCAGAACTGTTACATTTATTACGGCCTTTTCATCCGGAATTGCCATTAAGCAGTAAAACTCTGTTAAATACTCCTTTAGTTATACAATCAAAAAAGCTGAATAATGGAGAATATTACCATTTCGGATTAATAACAACTTTGAGAAGAATTTTAACTGGGCATGATTTATCTTGTTGCGAAGATATTCAATTACAAATAAACATTGACGGTTTACCACTTTTCCGTAGTTGCAACACACAATTATGGCCTATTTTATGTTTAACAAAACATTTTTACAGTAATCCATTTCCAATTGGAATATTTTGCGGTACTTCAAAACCTGATCCTTTACCTAAATTTTTAGAAGAGTTTTTAGATGAAGTAGAATTTTTGATACAAAATGGTTTAGAAGTTAATATGAAGAAATATAAAGTTACGTTACACAGTTTTGTGTGTGATGCTCCCGCACGAGCATATCTAAAGTGCGTAAAATCACATACAGGATACTCGGCATGTGATAAATGTACTATATATGGCGAACATATAAATAGGCGTATAATTTTTCCAAATATTAAAGCTATTAAAAGAACCGATTCTTCATTTCGTTTGCAAACAGACGAAGGTTATCATTTAAGGCCATTGCACCGTAATAATGCTTTAGTCGTAATCGTAGGGCCGTAAGAAAATCCAATCACAGTCGTTGCGCTCGAAGAATAATCGAGTGTGATTGGTCTATTTTCTTACGGCCTTATGATTATGACTAAAACAATGTTACGTGCAATGGCCTGAACCGTAGTCACAAATTTCCGTCATGTTGGAATTTTGGAATTTACGCCAAGGAAAGTAGTCACATAACCTCACTTGTTCTAACCATTTTACGACCGTGTGTTCTACTTGGCGGGTCATTCCGACATTCGACATCACGACTCCCGTATCTGAAAAGAGGCAGGTACCAAATAACGGAAGAAGACATCACGACATGTGCAGTGATCACACGTACCCAACAAATTTTATGATGGATGTTGATTTAACAATGGAAGATGACAAAATCGGTGATTTCGTCGATACGTTAGACGAACTTATAATTACGTGTGTACAAAGTTATAATCACTTGTACGACAAAAGTGCTAAAAATTATAAAGACAACATGATGAAGAACAAATCATGGGAAGAAATTGCAAAAACATGTAACATATCAGGTAGGTTTTTAATATCGTTTCGTGTACAGAAATATAATCTGAAAATAATTTGAAAAAAAATATTTAATTTTTCATAGCCGAAGAAGTACAAGAAAGGTGGAAAAGATTGAAAACTAGGTACTGCAGACAAAGAAGATTAAATGAACAGGCAACACGCAGTGGCAGTGGTATACAAACAACTAAACAATGGCCATTGTTCGAAAGCATGAAATTTATGGACAAACACATCCAGAGAAGAAGGTATAAATTGATGAAAAATTGGTTATGTTAATGGTATATTAATTATTGTAATTATTGTTTTGTAGAAACTTCAGCAACGTTTTATTGCAACTTGGCACCAAATCTGAAAAGAATGCTTCAGAAGAATTGAATTTTAGTCACCAAAACAAAAGGTTTTTTTTTATAAAATTGTGTCCTTTATTAATTATTAATTAATTAATTAGTTTTTTCTTTATTGTAAAAAAATATTTATTAGTTACCGAAAAAGGACTTCATCCTTACGGTTTAATACTTTTTATGGTTTTCTTTGATAATTTAATAAATATTAGTTTTTTAAAACAAAAATCTAAGATTTATTGAAGAGTAATGTTCTTATATCAGTGTTATGTATAATGTTCTCATTATTTATTTGTTTTTAACAGGGGAAGTACATCCGCATGTCAACAAAGACCCAACATAGCTCAATCTAATCAAGAATTTGAAAAAGTCCAGAGCAGATCTCCAGAAAGTATCCAGATGGAGAGTCAAGCCCAGAACAAGTAAATACATACAATCAAAACGCTTAATAGAAAGTAAAGAATATAGGGGAAAAACAATCAATGTTTATCTTGAGTTATTATTTCAAGAAAAACGTAATTTTAAGTTTCAAGACATCAGATATATAGGAAACTATTGAAGTACTAGTGAATACCAGACTGCAGTGTTTACATTGTATGTTAAACTGATGGTTCTTCCTCACAAGTGCATAGATTATGATCGTTTTTCCTCCAGCACGGTACATTTTTCGGCATTATTTCCGATGATTTGTAACTGTTCTTGATAAAAACAGATAAGAATTATGAGTTCTTTGTTACAAGATAACATGACCAGATTAATTTATACAAAAGTGGACATTGATCGTTATTGCACCGTTCAAATAAACATTTAAGAAAAAAACAATTCTTGTCAGATAAAATGGAATAATCATATAATTCATTGATCCTTTGGTTGAAACTGTTGAGCCTCTTTAGCAAAAGCGATAATCTCCCCCCCCTATTGCGTTTTACTTGTACTGAAAGAAATTTTCCGCAAAAAAGATATATTGTACGCTTCGTATTGTGTATGCGTAGATTCCCTGAAGATCAATTAGAAGGAAACGTACATGGATTACCAAGAAGCTGGCAGAATTTTGAACCCTCAATAACAAACACATTAAAAACTTCTACGGGAGTTTATCAGCCATTCATATCTCTTGGACGCACATCAGATAAATCTATAGGCAGCACTTCATCTACTCCATCAACATCAACATATGAAAATATTGATAAATCTAATAATGCTGCCACATCTTCAGATAAAGCTTCTGATGTTTCTGACTACAGTCAAAATGATATGTTGAGTGTGAAGGAAGATATTATATCACGCTCTGCAGAGAAACAAGTTACGGCAGCGAAATTGCCCACGACTTTGATTCCATTCTCACCTAATATCCCAACGAAATGTTTTTCTGGCGGCATACAGCGAAAAAGAAAAAGGAATGAATCCGATGTAGTTGAAAGTTCATTTGTAAATACCGCAAATGTACTTAAAGAATATATACTCGAAAAAAGGAAGGAAAAGAAAATTATCTACCTGCAGATGAACACTTCGCTAAGTTCATCATATCACGGCTCTCGCAGTTACCAGAAGAAAATAGAGATGAGAAATGCAAAAAAATTATGGATGTTTTGTTATCTAAGTAACATTTTGTGTGTGAAATGGCAGGCATACTTATTTTTAATTACAAATTAATTTTTTTGTTGTTTTTGAGTAAAAGTACAAATGTATAAGCGAAATGGGACGCATACTTATTTTTAATTACAAACAAATATATTTTTTTTCGTTTTTTTAAGTAGAAGTGCAAATGTATAAGCGACTCAGTATTATATCGTTCATGTCTGTGATTACTTTCGTACAAAATTAACATACAGTTATTGTATACAATGTTAATCACTATATATTAGTTTATTTTATTAGTTTATACATGTAATTACACAGAGCAGTATTAAATAATTGAACTTTTCAGAAACTTTATTTTAATTATTCAGAGTTTATTTTGAGTTAATTATAATGTGTATTACCGCAAACGTACTCAGTATTATTATATTATAATATACTATAACACTACTATTAGTCAAGTACATTGTATCTACAACTTTCTATTAAAAATAAAGAAATAAAAAACACTTTATGAAGAAATAAATTTATTTCATAAATCATCTGAGAAAACCATTAAAGTATCGCTTTTTTAAATTTAGTAAATATAACATTAATGTTAAATGAAATTGAAGTTCATCAAAACCTAAGCAGCATGTCGTCCTCTTTGAATATACTCGTACTGCCATGGCACTTCTCCCTCTGGGGTTAGAAAATATTGTGCCAAAGCATCTCTTTGGCGAAATGCTTTTTCTGCTGCTCGACAAGGAGGCCTTTTTTTCATAGCTTGGAGATCTGTTCTTTCAGCAGATCTCCAAGCTCCAGGCGTTAAATCGCCATTTTCATTTTCACAGTCAATGAAATTTGGAGGACAATACGTTCTTTTTGATGCAGGTTGTTCATCGTTCACCGTCTTCAAAAAATTATGAAGACAAATAGTACTTAAAACAATACTATCAACAGTACAAGGGTTAACGGCAATTGGCCTCCGAAAAATTCTCCACCGAGCGGCTAAAATACCGAACGTATTTTCAATTGTACGTCTAGCGCGAGAAAGTCGATAGTTGAAAATTTTTTCTTTATCACTAAGATGTCTTTTTGAGTACGGTTTCATCATACATTCTGTAAGAGCAAAGGCATCGTCTGCTACAAAAAAGCATGGTGTTTGCAAGTCAGAACCAGGTAATCTTGCAGTTCCCTTCGGTAAATTCAAAGTATTTTCACGGAGTGATGTTGACAGATTAGATTGAGCGAAAACTGCCCCCATCAGATTCGCTTCCATATGAACCAACATCTATCAAAGTAAATTTGTATTTATGGTCGCATGCAGCAAGCAATATTATGCTAAAAGTCTTTTTGTAATTATAAAATGAACTGCCAGAATTTGGTGGCGCTTGGATTTGTATATGTTTCCCATCTAGCGCCCCAATACAATTGGGAAAATTCCAGCCTTGTAATATCCTGCACAAATTTCTTTCCATTCATCCTCATTTGGAGCGCGTAAATAAAGAGGTGATAATGCAGTAACTATCGCAGCACATGTTTCTTTTACAACAGCATGTGCTGTTGACTCGCCAATACGGTAGGCTAGTGCGATTGACAACATCTGGTCACCTGTAGCGAGATATCTGAAATAAAAAAGGTTTGTTATAAATTAAAATTGTTTATTTGCTGTTACTTTTAGTCGTTACCTTAAGATATTTTTTAGCTTAATTAATTATCATACTCTTTTCGATGAATGTTTAAAAAATTTGATTATTACCGCGTAGACAGTACAATGTCCAAAATCGAGATATAAGACGGTCTTTTATACATCTTTTAATCATATTTTCGTAAAAGATGTCTTTAAACGTCTTATGTCCCGCTTTTGGACATGTGTGCTGTTGGGGCGATTTATCAAACACTATTTTTCTATTTTTTTTTTTAATACATATTTTAAAGTTGCAAATGCTTTAGATTATGTGTTAAAGATTTATCTCAATGTATACTAATCCCCAAATTGTTATTTGTTTCTATATTTCTATTGTTAAGTTATTTTTATATGTCTAATTTCATGTAAATAAAAACTTAATTTATTATTCATAGAATACAAAGTATAATAATTAATTGCATTTCAGAAGATCAATACTTGATAACATAAACCAAAGTGCCTGTAATTGTTGAGTATACACTGTGTAAATAGTGTATTAAACAAGAAATTCGTTAAAGATTGTTTTTCCAAAATGGTGTTAATTTATTGTCCATTATTTTAAGTAACGTGTACCTATGAAGAAAAAGTTTACCTGAGTGTAATTGCGAGACGTTGCTCAGGGTGGCAGAGCTTTCTTACTTTTCTTCGATAGGTATGGAAAAAGCATTTGATAACACTGAGAACGTATTCGTATCCATCCTTGTGTATCGGAAAAATAATTCTGGATCCAATTTCATCTCTTGAAAAGATGTTGGAAATCGCCTTGTAGCATTCGACGTGTATTGATGGGTCTTACAAGCCATTTCCTATTTCTCTTCTCCATCGTTTACATTTTTGTTTCTTTTTTTTTTAAGATCATATACATGTTACTCAATTGAAGGAATGAAAATGTCATGAAGATCTCTTCTGTATCCATTAACTGCAAAATTTAAGAGTACATAACGTTTATTTAAAAAGAAAGAAAGTGTTTATTATGGTCAAACTAATATACAATCATTTCTAATGTTACATACGACAATTAACTTTACCACTTTGCTGCAATTGCAAAATATACTTACATTAATTATTTGTTATAATGTATCACGTAATATATAGTTGACGTATAAAAATATACTGATTTTAACTCAAAGGTTAAAATGTGTCATATATGTGGTATTTTTAACTTCTATTTCTTTATGTGGCGTCCCGTTCCCTTGACAGACTCGACCAATGGTATTCTAACCTCTGTTTATAGTGTGCGCATGCGTAAATTATAAGGTACTATTGATACAGAATGACCAGTGTAGAGTTTACAACTACGGCCTTATGACTATGACTACGGCCCTACGTTACGACTAAAGCATTGTTACGTGCAATGGCCTTTAGGCATTTCTCCGTTAATTAAATTACTGATAGATCTTATAAAATGTTTTCCTATTGACTATTTACATAATGTATGTTTAGGTATTATGCGTAAACTATTAAATACGTGGATTAGTGGTCAACCATTGTCAGTTAAACTGAGTACTTATTTTTTTAAACAATTATCGACACATTTAAAACAATTACGAGTTCATATTCCTTTAAAAATTAATAGAAAACCACGGGGACTTGAAAACTTAGCTCGCTGGAAAGGAACCGAGTTTAGAACTTTTCTTCTGTATTTAGGACCAATTGTACTTAAAGATAATATTGATATAGCTATCTATGAACATTTTTTACTTTTTCATGTAGGAATATCTATATTAGTTTCTCATAAATACATCTCAAAATTTTCTTCTAAATATGCTAAAAAACTTTTGACAACATTCATTCAACACTCAGAACAAATTTATGGTAAACAATTTTTAATTTACAACGTTCACTTATTAAGCCATTTAACTGATGATGTCGATAATTTTGGTCCTTTAGACGAATTTGCTACATTTCCCTTTGAAAGTTAAAACAACCTAGCTTCCGAAGCGCGGATCTAGCTCGCGGCTGGTCAGGGTTCGGAGTAGGCGCGGAGGAAGACACAAGACTCGGTTAAAAGAGAAAATGTAACAACGTTTATTTGATTAAGTCCATTCACAATACATTGGCGTGATCGCGTGGATATCGAGGCGGTATAATGTGTCGCGAGATCGCGGAGTATCGGAGGTATTTACAAAGGTCGCGGATTGACGTGATTTACAAAGGTCGCGGAATATGTATAAGCGATATGATATATGGTCGCGGGGTGTCGGAGCTATTTACAAAGGTCGCGGGTTGACGCGAATAACGGAGCGGTAAGATATGCCGAGAGATCGCGGAGTAGCGGAGATACAATAAGTCGAGTATCGACGGTACGTGCAGAGCTCGCGGGCGCGGGTATCGACGATAGGTGCAGAGATCGCGCGGCGCGGGGCGCGCGGAATCGAGCGGCCAAGAGCCTTGGCGGATATACAGATCACTCTTTATATCCGGTCGCATCGATAGGCGGAGGCGGGAGGCGACACCGGGTGGCCAAGATCCTTGGCGGGTAAGAGAGGAGCTCTCTTACCCTGGTTCACTCCGGGTACGGGTTCGTGGATGGAAGTTCGAATCAATCGCCTAGATACGTCACTTGGCAGAGCCAGAGAATACTCTCTACCTCCTGATTGTTCGGATTGGATTTCGGGATCCGTGAGTAGCGGAGAACTGGTCGGGTCGGTTCGCTGGCTCACGGCGGAATCTAATTGTTTAAATAATTTCGCGGCTTATATACCCGTGGCGCGATGTCGGCGTGGCGGGGGTATGCGCGACGGCAATCGTGAGCGCCGGGATGGAGCGGCGGGTCGGTCGGGAGTTACGGCGTCCCGACGCTGCGCTTGCGTTCGGCGGCGCTCGGCCGTTTTCGGCACCGCTCGGCGCTCCGAGTCGGTTGCTGCGGTAAGTCCGTTCGCGACTTGTACGCGGGATTCGCTATTTAAAAACGGGCACACCGTGCCTTGTCTCGCCCGGCGGATGGTCGGCCGGGCAGCATCCGGCTGATGCTCGCCGGGAATGATGCGTTTTCGGGGCGCATCGTTACAAAGTTACCTTGGGAAATTAAAAAAAAATATAAAAAATCCTACTAATCCATTACAGCAAATGTGCAGGCGAATTAATAGAAAATTTTAGCTTGTCATTTACCAATATCAGACGTAATTTACAAATAGAACTACAATATCATCATAACTTAGCCCGTTCCATAC
>JASTWK010001850.1:0-23390 GCA_030770225.1 Temnothorax unifasciatus | reverse complement strand
TATGTATTATTGTAACACATATATAAATTCCAACTTTTCAACTGTGCGCCGATCACAGCCGGACTTTAAACACAGTTTCATTAGAACGTTAAAAAACCCCCTTCCCTCCCCCAATTAAATCGGACACGATTTAATTATTTAAAAAACTGTAAAGAATTTATTGCGAAAAATATCACCTCAGCCAGTGTCGGCGCACAGTGAAAAGTTGGAATTTATATATGTGTTACAATAATACATATAAAATTATTTAATAACTATGAATTATTTATCATAATATGAATTTACCGTAACATCTATTAATGCTCGTACATTGGTCTTACTTGAATCCTTATTATAGCATTTGCTTCAAACGAGCGAAAAATAAATTTCTTATTGTTAATATACGCTGACCTTACATGCGTCTTAGAGTTTATAACTATTATTATCCGGTTATTGCGATAAATATTACCACATGCCTCAGTGGTTGAATTGGTACGACGCCCTACACGGAATGAGGGAGGTTCCAGGTTCAAAACCCTGGCTGAGGTGATATTTTTCGCAATAAATTCTTTACAGTTTTTAAATAATTAAATCGTGTCGATTTAATTGGGGGGAAGGAAGGGGGTTTTTTAACGTTCTAATGATAACTGTGTTTAAAGTCCGGCTGTGATCGGCGCACAGTGAAAAGTTGGAATTTATATATGTGTTACAATAATACATATAAAATTATTTATAATATGAATTTACCGTAACATCTATTAATGCTCGTACATTGGTCTTACTTAAATCCTTATTATAGCATTTGCTTCAAACGAGCGAAAAATAAATTTCTTTTTTAAATGTGTTTTTAATATTAATTTTTTATTAATTATACATTTATACAATCCATTGTAAAAATAATATTTATTTAATGTTTATTAAATATTTATTTCACATTGATTAATTATTTGAAGTAATGATTTAGAAAAATATTTATTAACGTTTATTTAACGTTTATTTAATATTTCTTTACATTAATAATTTATTTGCAATTAATTTGCAATAATAATTTAAAAAAACATTTATTTAACATTTATTCGATATTAATTTAATATTTATTGTTACATTACTTATTCATTTGCAATAATAATTTTAAAAAACATTTATTTAATATTTATTTGACATTAATTTAATAATTATTTTACATTACTTATTTATTTGCAATAATGATTTAAACAAACATTTATTTAATATTTATTCAACATTAATTTAATATTTATTTTACATTACTTATTCACTTGCAATAATAATTTGAAAAAACATTTATTTAACATTTATTCGATATTAATTTAATATTTATTTACATTACTTATTCATTTGCAATAATAATTTTAAAAAACATTTATTTAATATTTATTCGACATTAATTTAATAATTATTTTACGTTACTCATTTATTTGCAATAATGATTTGAAAAAACATAGGGCGGCGGTGCGGTCTAGTGGTAGAGCACCAGACTCGTAATCTGAGGAATCAGGTTCGAGTCCACTAGAGCCATGAATCATTGAAAAGTTTTTTTTCCGAAAAACCGCGCCTCTCCGTGCAAAGATGCGGAGAAAACTGGGCTCCGTCTTTCGGAAGAGACGTTAAACCGTTGGTCCAAAAAGGAGGAAATAGTAAGGTAGTGGATGAATTGGAGGTTAGGGTTGGGTACGTCCCTTCAAAACGCCCTTTAAGGCCCCTTGGGGTATATAAAGTAAAATTCTTTATCCTTTTTATTTGAAAAAACATTTATTTAATACTTATTCGACATTAATTTAATAATTATTTTACATTACTCATTTATTTGCAATAATGATTTGAAAAAATATTTATTTAATATTTATTCGACATTAATTTAATATTAATTTTACATTACTTATTCACTTGCAATAATAATTTGAAAAAACACTTACTTAATATTTATTCGACATCCCGGGTGAATTTCGTAATGAGCCGGTTTCTGACCATGGTTTCTGACATTCACCGGACATTAAGAAATATTATATCATATATCCAATTCAAAATTAATTTTATTACTCTTTTTAAACTAAATTTGTTTCTTAAGATGATTTTTGAAAAATTATATATTTGCGCTGATTATAACATATGTAGACTATATATGTATAACACTTCATTAAATTAAGAAGTAGTCTACCACGTAAGGCAGTTGGCTCACGATCCAGAGGTCCCGAGTTCGAATCCCACCAAGGTAAGTGTTTTTTTTCAGATTTTTCAGATACGAGAAAATATTTATAATCATAGTAGACTGCATCTGCATCTTAAGAAACAAAGTTAAAAATAATAATAAAATTTCAAAATAAATAATTTTTTTGTCGTTAAAATAAACGTTTTAAACACTAAAAAAATGTCTTTTTAAACGTTAAAATAAACATTTTTTAAACATTAAAAAAATGTTTTTTTAAATGTTAAAATAAATATTTTTTTAATGAAAAAAAGGTGTGTTAACCCATGATTTTTAACATTTTTAAAAATGTTTTCAAAAATGTTTTCCAAATGTTTTTAAAAATATTTTTAAAAACATTTTTTTGCTGATTGGGATATCATTCTATTCTCTCTAACAATAAGTACCTACTCGGCTTTTGGGCGGTATTAATTTATAAAAAATCATACAATATTGCTGGTGCCGGGAACTTTTATAAAATGCTTCAGTATGTTCAGAACTATTCGAAAAATATTTTACATAAACCAGAACTGTGACATTTCGTACAGCATATCACTTTATTCTCTTTAAATACTCGGCTTTCGGGCGGCATTAATTTATAAAAAAATCATACAACATTGCTAGTGTCAGGAACTCTTCAGAAAATGCTTCAGTATGCTCAAAACTATTCAAAAAATATTTTAGATAAACCGGTACTCCGACATTTCGTACAAGATATCACTCTATTCTCTCTAAGTACTCGGCTTTTGGGCGGTATTAAGGTATTCCTTTCATGACACCAAAGTCTTAAGAATTAACAGATTTTTTGGTACGAGAAAGTTAAAATGCATATCTTTACGCCAGAAAAAAATTACACCACATTACCGAACATATAAAGAAGAATTATGACTTTGAAAATTCGATATTTTATATGTGACGTTATCGAAAAAGTCTATTTTTCACATTTCAATGTAATAATTTGTTTATCAAATCGCTTAAGATATTAAATATTAACTGCGCTACATATTCGCTAAACTCTATACTTTCGATAGTGCCGATAAAAATACAAAGTCACCGAATATTTAAACAAAATATTTATGTTAAAAGTTGACTTGAAATGTGGTTTATAGATGAATATTTTTAATGGCGACTGTTGTGAGCGCACAACGATGTAGAGAGTAATTAATGCACTTGGCAACACCAAGTGCCTCCGATACGAAATCCGACTCTAGCGACAAACGTAAAATCCACATCCGCCGAAAAGACTGACGATTACATCGGACGACCGATCATCCGATGCAATGCGACACGATCAAAAACGCTGACCGCGTAGGGCTAGCGCTAACTCGGGAGCCCCCGAGTTAGCAATAGCAAGCGGATGAATACCGCGGAATCCGACGATCGGCGGGCAGTCGCTAATTAACATCAAAGCGGAGACGTGCGTCTGAGAACATACTGTCACTACTCCAATAATTATAAATCGTTTACTGTTACGCGAGTATCGGGATTTAAAATAAAGGGGATTATTGTAACTTTGGGCAAATCAAATATATTCAACTGATTATTTCACACGTTGCGACGAGCTTTATTCTCCGACCCGAAATCTCCGAATCCTGTGCCGGCACTATCCCAGTCACGGCACAACAATTGGTGGCAGCGGTGGGATTTCGGCAATCGGAGAACGTCCCCGTCGCGTGTTTCCGTCACGAGTATTCGCCTGAAAGAAAAGAGCGAACAAGTGAAAGTGGTGTAATCAGCCCGGACGGAAGCACCCGGTAGCAGCCCGCTTCAGAGGAAGGAAGCACCCGGTAGCAGCTATCAGCGACACCGGAGAAGGCCCCGACCTACCGCACGGACTCGCCAGCCCGAAGCAGCGAAGCAGGGACGAGGCGAAGCAGCCAGGCGGCCCTGTAGGACACGAATCAACGGAAAACGGACACGATGCGTTACATGGCGTTGCTGTAAGTCCGTTCCATTCTATTATTGCAAGCGCCAAATGTAAAAGTTAGTGATAACCGATAAATGTCAGGCGGCGAAATCACCCCTTTCCGTCCCGTCCGAAACGATTCGTTCTTGCACAGCGAGACAGCGCGGAGCGCGATTGAATATAGCTCGCGAAGCCCCGTACGCGTAAAAAGACGTACCTTTAGCGAAGCGTTAGACCGCGTGCGACAACATTTAGACTCGCGAATGTCAGACGATGACTCGCCAATACTAGAATTGCACCCGAACGTTGTAATAGAACGCGAATTTTCGTTCGACGAACTAGACGCAAGTTTAACGCGCAAAAATAATAACGGCGACGGTAGACTGACCCCGACTGAAACCGACGCACACCCAGACGGCGCAGGCAGTACAAATAGCAGCGCATACTTCCTCTCGTCAACCGACAGCAGTATAGTCGATTCTGACGAAGATTCCGCGGAGGACATTATGAGCCAGCAAGGAAGAGCGACTCAGGACAATATGCCCCGTGATGAGACTCACAATAGGCCGAGGACACCCGAGCAGGTCAACGCGGAATTAGCGCGACTCCGACTCTCGGTTAACGGGCGACCGTCCGACATCGACCAAAGCCGAGCCCCTGAGCCGGCGCGAGCAGGTCCAGGAGCACAGGACTCCGTGCTCAACGATATCCTGAATATGATGCGCGACATGTAGGATCGCATGAACCGTACAGAGGCCGCGGAGTTTGAGCGCTCTGTCGAAATCTTTCGCGTCATGCGCGACATGCAGGACCGCATGAGCCGAATAGAAGCCGCAAATTACAATCGCCCCGACGAAATAGGTCGCCGCGTACGCAGCCAAGGTCCCCTCGACATAACTTACGGACGAACGTTGGAAGACGTCAAAAACCAACACGATCCCATAAATACGTACATTAAATTAAAGGAAGCCCGCGATATGATTCCGGAAATCGACGGAACGTCGCGCAGTCAGGTACAAAAATTTCTAAACGCCAGCACCTATGCGATGAATGAAATTAACCCCGCGGAGGTAAAATCATTATTAAAGGCTATACTTTGCACGAAATTAACGGGAAAGGCCATGTACGATTTCCAAACGCGAGACATACATTCTTTCGCTCAACTGAAGCAGGAAATAGAAATGTGCTATTTAGCAAAGCGAAGCACCACGCACATTCAGAAAGAATTTAATATGCTCCGGCAAAAGCCAGGCGAAAGCGCGAGAGAATACGGACTCCGTGTAGATAAATTATCAATGGAACTATATCAATCAATGACCGAAGGCCGTGAACATTCTTCAGAACAAAGAAAAGCGATATTAGATACAATGCAGGAGCTAGCGCTAGAAAATTTCCAGCTAGGACTCCGAGATGACATTCAAACTATCGTGCGATCACGAAATTACGCTAATCTCACAGCAGCAATTTTGGGCGCCACGTCAGAGGAGAAATTGAAAGGTCCTCCTCAGCGCTCGACTTATAATACCGGCCGAAACAAAAACGGTCAGGAGCCATCCCAACAAGCTCGAAACGTTGGAGTTGATTGCCACAAATGTGGAGAAACAGGCCATTACGGGCGAGATTGCCGTACGAGCCGATACGCTAATAGGTTCTCATTGCCGAGAGCAGAAAAGCCCAGCGGAATAAATACCGTCGAAAAGTATTGCGATCATTGCGACAAGGTAGGGCATAAACGGGAAGATTGTTGGCAGCTAAAGGGCCGATCTGAAAAGGAAAGAACACGCCATTCTAAAACTGATGGAAATAAAAAACCACAGATATATACAACAGTAAAAGCGTTTAAGCATACGTTAGACAAGGACCATGAAATATCGAATAGCAGCAGCAGCAGCAGCAGTAGCAGTGAAGAAGAAAAGAGACCGAGAAAGCCTAAGGCGCGAGCCGTGAGCGAATATCAAGTTACTCAAGTGACGAGCAAGACTAGAAAAAATTATAATCTCGATCTCGTAACACTCCCGATGCAAGAAACCAAAACGGGAAAAATGAAATTTTTGCTCGATTCCGGAGCAGCACTAACCTTTATCAAAATAGGAAATTTGAAAGGCAATACACAAATGCGTGAAAAGAAACTCGCACTGACAGGGATAACAGGACACCAACTGTACACCCTTGGAAAAATAAAAGCCACGATAAAATTGGGAAAACAAGTCATACGCCATACAATACACGTAGTAAACGACGACTTCCCGATGGACTATGAAGGAATACTAGGAATCGATTTCATCAAAAAGCACAGAGCTGACTGTCTCCATGGGAAAAACGTATTGAGAATCGGCGGGGTAAATCTTAAGCTACAACCGTATAAGAAGCTGATTCAACCCCTCCGCAGTAAAACAATCATACAAACGATAGCTGCAGACCGAAATAGAATAGGTATTGTAAAACGTGTAAAACCTATTTCTGGAGTCTTTATCGGAAGTTGCATAATAAAACCAATAGATTCCACTTGTCTGATAAGCAAATTAAACGTCACCGAGAAGACAGTCAAGATGCTCACACCGCATGTAATTCTAGAAGAGGTGCCGGTGAATGACACGGTTGACGTACTCACATTACCCGCGACGGAAGAGCGCAACTCAAGTCAAGAACAACGCGAGAAATTACGTAAAGAACGCATGAAAATTTTAAATAATAAAAAAAAAACGCGTTAGAGCAGAAATGCGATGATTTTTGCGATATATTTCGTTTGGAAAACGATAAGCTAACACACACCACGGCGGTGAAACATGAGATCACGACGCGAACTGATAGCGCGACGGAGAACGTCCGCCTACCCATGAAACATAAAGAAAAAGTAAATAAAAAATCTGATGTTTCAAGAGAAATAAAATTACGCATTATTATAAATTTTCTTATCCTCTATCAACACCTCACAACAGGAGCGTCGGCGTCGCCCGTACCACCGTACGAAGTAACGCAATTTATCAACGAGCCAGGCATCTATTTCGAGAGAATCGGACACCTGCAGCAAACAAAAGCAACATGGAAATTAGCGATACGCATAGACGTAACCGCATTAAAAACCAGACATCAGCAGCTTCAAAGATACCTAGGGAGTACCGAAGAACTTTGCAGTTATGCAACTGGAGACGTTAAAAATACTTGTCAGATTGCTCTCCGGACCACTAAGAGAGAAAATGATAAAACGACACGCGCCCTAGAACATCTACAAACAATTTACAAATCACCCATAATTAAGCGAGGTTTAATAAACGCCATCGGAGAGATAAGTAAAACTTTATTTGGTACCATGGATGCTGAAGATGCAAGAATAATCAACGAACAAATACAAATGCTTGATAACCAGCAACAAACGCTACAGCACGCAGCAAAGAACCAGCTGAAGATCATCAACGCCACACTAGGCCACATGGAAAAATTAGAGCAAACTCTATCACACAACGAAAATTTACTGGCAAACGTTACAAGGAAACTGCACGACCAATTCATACACCGAGAGGAAATAAACGAACAGATACTATTGATAACCGCTATCCTAGCTGACCTCACGACAGACATAAACGACATTACAGACTATCTAACATATGCAAAAAATAACATTTTAATTACACGCGTACTTCCCATAGAGAACATAATCGTAGAATTGAAGGAAGCAACCTCGCACTTAACCAGAGGATTAAACTTTCCATTTAAAATCCAGACAGAAAACTGGAATACTATCCAAAAATACGTAAGCGTAAGCGCATATTACGACAATTCGAACGTATACACTATCCTCGCGTTTCCTTTAATAGCATATCCGATATACGAAATAATAAAAATCACACCTGTACCAATACACAACGATCATAATGTATTTACCCTACTAGAACCCTCGCACACACTAGTAGGAATAAACCGAGAAAATCATAATTATATAATATTAAAGAAAAGCGATTTAAATAAATGTACGCGAGAAACTACTAAATTTATATGCGATCAGATTTTCCCCGTGTATTTTGTAACTGCAAATGCACCAAGCGAGGTGCAACTTTTTGTAAAAGCATCTAAACACGGAGAAAATTGTTACGGTTGTTACAACAACATTCTCTATGATTGAAAAAGAAATGTATGTGAATTCAAGTTAAATTGATATTACATTGAATGTAACTGTTAAGATATACTCATTTATACAGTTTTCATAACCGTAGTGCTTAAGATACGTGACATTCGGTTACAATACCCTTGTATATGGTTGCCTCAACCAAAAGATTATTGCTACTTCTCTTATGTGGTCTGCAGCACAAATATTATGGTTGAGAGATCCATAAGATATAGCTGCACGGTACAGCACTGAATCACTGATTGAGAGTTTAGTTCCATTGCGCGCGCAAAAGAATTTCTGCATAGAATAAAGTGGATTTGATAAGGATTTGATAAGAATATTTTAACTTTATAAATATACTTTTTTTATAATTATATTTACGAATACAAAATTTCGTAATGAGTCGACACTGGTTTCTGACATTCACCCGACATTAAGAAATATTATATCATATATCCAATTCAAAATTTTATTACTCTTTTTAAACTGAATTTGTTTCTTAAGATGATTTTTGAAAAATTATATATTTGCGCTGATTATGACATATGTAGACTATATATAACAGTTACATTAAATTAAGAAGTAGTCTACCACGTAAGACAGTTGGCTCACGATCCAGAGGTCCCGAGTTCGAATCCTACCAAGGTAAGTGTTTTTTTCAAATACAAAAAAATATTTATAATCATAGACTGCATCTTAAGAAACAATTTAGTTAAAAAATAGTAATAAAATTTCAAAATAAATATTTTTTTGTCGGTTGAATATTTGTTTTTGTACCATCCATATATTATGGTTGTAACATCCATATATTATGGTTGCAACATCCATATAGTAGCTACCCTCACTAAGGTTAGAGCAACCATATAGGTCACTTCCAGAGTACTATGGTTTCCATAACCCTTTTGTATGGATGGGCGAAAATTAACATTATTATTCTGTTGTAGCAACCGTAACTTTTTCTCCGTGAATACGTAGAAAATCGTAGACAACGTCACGTCATTTCTAAGGTAACATTCTGGATAACATTAGCCGAACCTCAAACATGGTTATATTCCACTCCAAAAATATCGGAAATTATAATACAATGTAATGAGTTACCAGAAAATAAAATTAAAATTGAAAAAACCGGAAAAATAACATTACGCGATAATTGTAAAATAACTACACCAGATATAATTTTAGAAACTAAAAACCGAATCTATACTAAATATGTAGAAATGTATTTACCAGAATTCAATGTAACCAATATCCCAGAAAAAAGTATAATATTAGACAACGAATTAGATTCCGAAAAGGAAATAAAAATAGAACCAGTAATCAAAGATCCGTCGGAATTAAGAAAGTTAAGCTTAAGCCTAGATGAAATTAAAAAGGAAGTGGAAAATAACCAACCCAGCGTTTTCGCAAATAAGAATATTATATATCCTGTGGGTTCCGCAACCATAATTATAGTCATAGTAAGCATTATACTTGTAATCATTTATGTAATAAAGAAAAAAGGGAATCATTAAGAATTTAAAGGGGGAAACCACAGCATACATATTAGCATATAAGAAACTTAGATTGTAACCTCTCAAGAAAAAGAAAAACCCAAACAAATAAATAACGAAAAACTTCGAAGACCTCAGTTTTTCTTTTTCCGCGGGGGAAGGAATGTTGTGAGCGCACAACGATGTAGAGAGTAATTAATGCACTTGGCAACACCAAGTGCCTCCGATACGAAATCCGACCCTAGCGACAAACGTAAAATCCACATCCGCCGAAAAGACTGACGATTGCATCGGACGACCGATCATCCGATGCAATGCGACACGATCAAAAACGCTGACCGCGTAGGGCTAGCGCTAACTCGGGAGCCCCCGAGTTAGCAACAGCAAGCGGATGAATACCGCGGAATCCGACGATCGGCGGGCAGTCGCTAATTAACATCAAAGCGGAGACGTGCGTCTGAGAACATACTGTCACTACTCCAATAATTATAAATCGTTTACTGTTACGCGAGTATCGGGATTTGAAATAAAGGGGATTATTGTAACTTTGGGCAAATCAAATATATTCAACTGATTATTTCACACGTTGCGACGAGCTTTATTCTCCGACCCGAAATCTCCGAATCCTGTGCCGGCACTATCCCAGTCACGGCACAACACGACTTTCAAGGAATTATTTGGCAACGCTGCAAGCTGTGCGCTCATGTCACACTTCAGTTCATCTAAAGTCATGTCACAAGCAGTACACCACAGTTCAGCTGCAAGCATTTTAATTTCTACAAGTCGACGTCCATTAAAAACTGGATAATTTGCAAAATCGGATTCCTTTACCAAAATATAAATTACAGTTACAATGCCAATTATCTTGTTCTTCCAGTTATTTAATTAATAATATTACCGTTTCTGTAACTTTACCTTATTGAATCTTTTCTTTGTAGAATTGATAATATTTTGAGTGCGCTGCTTCACTTTTATTTTCACAAATTGTCCCTTATTTTTGCCTACATTACTCCTCATTTTATGTTTCTTATCACTCATTATTATTATAAAATCTCTCTTTGATAAAAAGAAAATGTCACAATATTCTTTGATTAATGAAATTGACACTTACATTGACACTTTTGTTATCAACTTCACATTTTACATTTGGCGCCCTGAAAAGCGTAGCGTTGCCATATTGTTCTGACAGTAAAATTTACCGAAAAATAAAAAATTTTTAAATACACATAATATTTTCACTTTTTTCTTATAATCTCTATATGTATAAAAATGAATGTATGTATGTTTGTATGTTTGTCCGCTATGCAAATCTACAGTTTTGAACCGAATCTTAAAGAATTATATGAAATAGGGGTAGAATTTTCCAAGGAGAACTATAGAGTGTATAGTTTTTTGTTACCAATCTTTTTGGGAACCGGTATCCGAAATTTTTCTAATTTTTCGGAAAATAATTGACCGAATCTTAAAGAATTGTATATAAAACAGGGGTAGAATTTTCCGGGGAGTGCTAGAAACTGTATAGTTTTTCGTTACCGATCTTTTTTGGAACCGATATCAGAAATTTTTTCATTTTTTTTGGAATTAATTGACCGAGTAGAAAAAGATTGGTTACGAAAAACTATACAGTTTATAGCACTCCCCGGAAAATTCTACCCCTGTTTTTCGTGTCTTATTACATATGTATGTGCTCCGGGGCGAAGCCCGGGTAACCAGCTATTAAACATAATAATCAATTATAACTTGATTTTAAATAAGTTTAATGCAATATACAAGAGTTTGCTGAGGCCCTGCTTAAGCGCCTACAAAATACGCCCCTCCGTGAAAGGAATACCTTAATTTATAAAAAAATCATGTAACATTGCTAGTGACGGGAATTTTTTAGAAAATGCTTCAGTATGTTCAGAACTATTCGAAAAATGTTTTATATAAACCGAAAGCAAAATTTCGTCGGCATCTCACTCTATGCTTTGGAAAACTAGCAGATAATTTTTTCAATGGATTTTTTAAACAAAATTACCAGAATTATCGCTAAAAAATATAAGGAACTATAGAACTCGATCGTATGCGAGAAGAACCTTCTTTTATTTTTAATCTGCTAGAAAATAATCTGCTACGTGAAGTTAGCAGATCATTTTTTCGATCAACTGTTTTTTGGGTAAAATCACCAGAACTATTACTAAAAAGTATCAGGAACTATAGAACTCGACTACATGCGACAAGAACTCCCTTTTATTTTTGATCTGCTGGAAAATGATATGTCAACTTTACCGACATCTTCAAATACATTAATTGTCTGTTCAAAATGCGCACATTCAAATGCGTAATTAATGCAAATTGAGCATTCGATTTATAAATGACAGCTTTTATAAAATATTTGCGCTCCTTGGATTGATACAGATATAAAATCTCGAAAACAGCTCCAATTTTTTCAAAAGTTTTTTACATGTTACCGATATATATCTTGCAGGGATTTCGTATAATTCATATTACTATATAAATATAAATATTTACATAATTTTATTTATAAATATAAATTAATAGAAATTTCAATGACTGACAGAACCTATGATTTTCTAAATTTTCTTTTTATATGGTTATCAATCAATAAAAAATTGTTAGATTGAATGAACTTACCTGTAAAGTTCGATCCTAATTATGCCCAGTTGTCTCGTCCGGATGTACATTGATCGTTGAATAACAGAATAGTTGTTACATATTAAAATATTACAGTACCCTCCTTATCTTACAGTCTTACATATTAAAATATTACAATACCTCCTTATCTTAACATAATTAAGCGCCAATCGTTAACATCGCTTAATTATGTTAAGATAAGGAGGTATTTGTAATATTTTAATATGTAAGACTGTAAGATAAGGGGGTACTGTAATATTTTAATATGTAACGACTATTCTATTATTCAACGATCAATGTCATTGTCACATTGAAGAAGGCCACAGTTATGACCGAAACGTTTGTTGATTATTCTTATTGTTGATTATGTTCAGAATATATTATAGTAGCACAAAGATCTAGCTAGTTCGCAAGCCCTTTGTGCAATTATTGTTATAGCAAGCGAACACTATCTACTAATTGTTCATTTATATATAATTATATATAATCTAACAATAAATAAGGAAAAGGCCAATAATCGAGCAATGATGGATGTTAATTTAAATAATTATTGATCACATATGGTAAATAACGGAACGTTTCGACTTCACTGAGTCTTCTTCAGCCGTAGAATAATCGCAATGTAATTACTAACTATCCATATAAAATTCTTAACCTACAGAGCCACATCACAGTTCGAAGGCTTAACAAATACATACAGGGATACTGTCGTTGCAACTATGAAGTCAAACGGAGGTCGTCAGCGAGTGAATTGACATAATTGATTCCTCGTTCGGGGGCGAGAATAAATCGGGTCCGGTCCATAAAATAGTTGCTTCGTTTTTTAGTCATGGTTGTGTAGTCAAGGTATAAAAATTAGTTGTCTGAAAAAAGTTATATGTGAATAAACTGTAGGTTAAGAATTTTATATGGATAGTTAGTAATTACATTGCGATTATTCTACGGCTGAAGAAGACTCGGTGAAGTCGAAACTTTCCGTTATTTACTATATGTGATCAATAATTATTTAAATTAACATCCATCATTGCTCGATTATTGGCCTTTTCCTTATTTATTGTTATATTTATACAAGCGTACGAGTTTATTTAATATATATAATCTTTTTTTCCCAGATGTGTTCTCCTTGGATGTATCTATATGAATGGTAGATAGCAAGAATACACTATTATTATAGGTCTGTATTTTCTAGCTGAATTAATGTATGTACATACTTCTTGTACTTAAAATGAAACAGATATATATTTAAAGTTTGGCGAAAGTGAGAAGGAAAGTTCTAAGTACAGCAATAACAAAATAAACCTTTCATATACGTACAATAAATATACAATAAAATTGAATATACGGCAATATAAAATATGTTGGAAATCCTTATTGAATGTCTCATTTGCATATCTTATTGTAACTGAAAGAGAGGAATCTCTTTTCACGAGATTGCAGAGAACATGCATGCAAATAGATTAATGTAGAAAAGCAGAAGATGGTTCTAATTTTTTAAATCTATTTTAATATATAAACAAAATTACATAAAAATTATTTTATTTTACATAAAAATTGCACATGGCAACGTTATGTATATTATTTATGACAGGATAGACATAACACCAGGCGCATAAATCTTCACTTGCCAATCCGACGAGTTAAACAGATAGATTGTTTTCTCTGCCAAATGATATTCAGATCTAATGGAATTCATTTTCCAATGAATAGTTAGTTTACCGGATGCATCTCCGGAGTGTCCTGTCTTAAATGGTTGTGTCGTAACACACAAATGTGCCATATGTTTTAAGGTATTAGCAACTATATCTGTATTCAAAGTCTGTATATTCCCTTGATATATATGTGCAAGAATACAAAGCTGCGATGAGGGATACGACGCTACAAACGATCTTATACATCTTATAAAATACATAGTATCACGTATACCAAGACCGAAATCAAGGAAGTGGTTTATATCATCGATAATAAGAACAACAGACTTAAAGAACCTTGCTGCTTCTTTATATTTTTCTTTAACGCATGTAAATAATCTACGCACAATATCTACATCTCCCATAGGAGTGCCATCTGGAATTATTGTTTTTGTTCTATCTATAAAATTCTCGTACATATCAGTAACATTGTTGGCTATAATTTTCATCGGCTCAACAACAGTGACTTGACCCTTTTCTTTTAGATTAAGAAGATTGTAGCCAAATCTCATGCCGATGTTATGATAATGACTAAAAGTATTATGACAAAGAACGAGGCAAACAGCAACGTTCATTTTTTTTAAAGCATGTGATAAAATGGCATTTACTAAGAAATTTGCGTTGCTACCATGTCGTTCTTCAATCAAGATTGTTTTGCCGTCCATGTTTACTTTGTCAATTCCAAGAATGTTGCACACCGTTACTACTGAGCTAGCCATTATAAACTGAAAACTAAAGGCATATTATTATCATTATTATCATCATTATTATTATTATTGTTATTTATTATTATTATTATTATTATTATTATTAATACATATCTCACAGAAAACGATATGTCTATGCAACAAATTTCTAACCTGACAAATCGTCGAATTGTACGTCTGATAATCGTTTCTATTTTCATAACCTGTAAAACGAACAATCATGTCAAGGAATGTCAAGAACTACAATACAAAAGTTAAATGTATTTTGATCACAATCAATATAATATAATAACGGTAATTATACAGTTTAGGGGCCTCACCTCCAATATCGATGAAATTATGCTCAATTGACGTGTTTTTACGCGAAACGAAAGAATATGGCAGAAAAAAGTGTCGCTCTGCTCCACGAAACGAGATTTTAATTGTTAAAGTTGACGACTATTCAGTATGCCTATTCTCTAACTTTTTAACGACTAAAGGCTACGGTCAACGTGACGCTACAAATGCTTTGAAGCGTTCTTCTTCTTCTTTCTTTCTTCATTGAAAGAAAAGAGAAGAGGAATGCTTCGAAGCATTTGTAGCGTCACGTTGACCGTAGCCAATGTCGCTATCGTTATGTAGCGACGATTGTCGCTTGCGCAAATGACACTGTAATAAAGGTGGGTTTTCATGGGCAGTGAAATGCTGCAGCAGCGGCAGCAGTTTAGTAATTTCCTAGAAATTAACCAAGTAATTTCTAGAAAAGTTTAAGTAATTTCTAGGAAAGTTTAGTAATTTCCTAGGAATTTTCTAAGAAATTACTAACTTCTAAGAAAACTGCTGCTCGCTGCATTTCACTGCCCATGAAATCTCACCTTAAGGGCCTAAGCAGAATGGCTGTCTTGGCAGTGTTTTATGCCTTAAAGTCTTTTTGTCTTATGTAAAAGCCCCTTGCAGAATGCCAGGCAGCAGGCAATAGGAACAGGAAATAACCAAAAATCGTTAATTACACCTAAAAAATTTGAATGCTAATGATTGGTTGGCAACAGGGCAATAGGCACAGAATTTCCAACGTGACGGAAACTTTGTGTCTATTGCCTGTGTTACTGTTATATTCTGCATTTATACATGATTTCTGATTTCTATTCCCTGTTCCTATTGCCTGTTGCCTGGCATTGTGCAAGGGGCTTAAGGGCCTAAGCAGAATGGCTGTCTTGGCAGTGTTTTATGCCTTAAGTCTTTGTCTTATGTAACGCACAATACTGACAGTATTGTGCGTTACATAAGACAAAAGACTTAAGGCATAAAACACTGCCAAGACAGCCATTCTGCTTAGGGCCTAACGCACAATACTGTCAATATTGTGCGTTACATAAGACAAAAGACTTAAGGCATAAAACACTGCCAAGACAGCCATTCTGCTTAGGGCCTAACGATAAAGCTATTCTGTAAAGGCCATTGCACGTAGCAAAGTTTTGGTCATAATCGTAAGGCCGTAAGAAAATAGACTAATCACGGTCGATTATTCTCCTTGAGCTCGAAGAATAATTAAGTGTGATTGGTCTATTTTCTTACGGCCTTACGATAATGACTAAAACATTGTTACGTGCAATGGCCTTAAAGCCCCTTGCACAATGCCAGGCAACAGGCAATAGGAACAGGAAATAACCAAAAAATCGTTAATTACAACCTAAAAAATTCGAATGCTGTGATTGGTTGACAACAGGCAATAGGCACAGAATTTCCAACGTGACGGAAACTCTGTGTCTATTGCCTGTGTCACTGTTTATTCTGCATTTATACATGATTTCTAATTTCTATTTCCTGTTCCTATTGCCTGTTGCCTGGCATTGTGCAAGGGGCTTAACTTAGGCCAGAGAGAAGAATGAGAGACGACACGGCCCGGTTTTAGGTGATCCGCGAACGCGATACGCCCTCTGGGAACGAGTGGAAACGATGTAAAACGTGCACATGAACTACGTAGCCAATGTCCCCGTTTGGGCCACGGGGTAACACATACGTGCACGATTTAGGTTGCGTTCCGTGCTAATGTCGGTAACGCAAAGTTATCGATTTTTCGTTACGTGAGCGAGCGAGAAGGTATAAGAGTGAGCGAGATGACAATAAGAGCGAGCGAGAATTCGTATGTATTTGACCGGAAATGAATGTCCGGTAAAGAATCTACCATATGAAATCGTTTGTATTTTGTATGAAGACTTTTGAAGTGCAATTGAAAAGGTTTGTGAGTCATTCGTTTAATTGTAATTAATTATTTATTTTTACACCATGCATTTAGCCGAAATAGATAAATTAATAAAAGTTTTTATACGGAATCGTTTGTATTTTGTATGAAGAGTTATAAAGTGTGATTAAAAAGGTTTGTGAGTCACCCAGATAATTTTAATTAAATATTTATAAACTCGGTAATTAGCCGAAACATAGATTTTTAGTTATTCATGTTAAAAGAAGAAGGCGCTAGTGTTCCCGAAGGACCGTCTGCAGTCAGAATTAATATAAACGTTTTAAAAATTATTTTATACTGAAATAAATAAATATACAGGCTAATAAGCCTGTAGCTATAAGCGATAGTTGCTAATTAAGTTGGTCACTCATATATTTCCATCTTGCAGAGGACCTCCGTAACGAGATCAAAGATGTACCAGCTGTGCAGGGTGAAGAGGTTATCTCAAAACGCCCTGCCACAGCTCAATTAAGAGCGACTCAAATGTCATTACCGCTGAGAAGTACTTCTTGCCATTGAGTTAGCATGTCAGAGCAACCGGATTGTCCATTGCGTTCCACCTTGATTTTTTTTTACATAGTTATTTATTAGGATTGCCCTACTTTTAAATTGAGCGCTTTTAAATGTATTATTAAACTACTGATATCGATATATTATTAGTAATTTAATATTAAAGCTTGACAAAATGACGTAAACTAATTCGCTCACTATTATAACATTATACATTACAGTATTATGCGTTCAAATTCTCGAAAGCTAGCTTCTTTACTATGATCTCTCTTTATGTCGATCGATTCGGGTAAAAATCTGCGAAGTCTTTCTTTCTGTCGCGATATTCCTGATACATAATCCTAGAGTAAAACTGTACAAAAGCTCTACGAAAGATATTTTTCACGGATCTGATTCGAGTCTCGGCTCTTGGGGAAGGTGCGCATGTAGAAAGAGTACGCCAACACAGTTTATCCTGCTAAATGGTTATCAATTATCTATAAGTTCTGTATTGTTTACACATAAATTATACAATACCTAAACGTTTCTTTTTTTTCGATGTCCTGTGAAATTGTACAATAGAGTTACAAATAAAGATAAAGTCACACTTTACGTATAATCTCAGTCTTTGCTAATGTTACATAATAACGTGCGAAAGAACTAATAGTTAGACTATTTAAGAGGCTATTTAAGAATTTAATCAAGATACTGGAAGCATAAAACTGTTCAGCTAGCTTTACACACAATATTGGTCTACCTTATGAAATCGTCAAATTATGATTATGATACATTTCTACATTATCACCAGCATCGAATCTAATCTTATTTATCGTGATACTCTTGAGAACTGTTAATCCATTGTCTTAATAAACTCGATCGCGGCGCAGAACTGCGTCCACCAATATTGTTCCTCTCCCTCCAATCGATTCCCGTAAAAGCTGTCTACATATTGAACAGTGGATACAACGACGGCGGATTAGTCTGAAATTAAGCACACGTTAACAATCACTCTTCTTGCTAAAATCACATATTCTCTTTTCAATCGCATACCTTGATTATGACAGACCAGCACGGGAGTCAGATCGTCGGCAGCAGGTATGCCTCTTTCCAACGCCATGGAGAGGAGATTCATGATGGTAGTCGCGCAACGAAATACACACTGCAACTTATCCCTAGGAGTCTTATATGCCGATATCACAGCCAATTCAACCTGCGCCCATGACCAGGGGTATTCATAATGATAAACTTTTGAAATGCGTAGGTCCTTATGATTTAAAGTTTTACGACCTTCGCCAATTTTTTGATGTGACCGTGAAGAAGCTGGTCCCTATATACATCTCCATCTTCATTTAGATAGTAGAGTAAAGTTTCATGAAGATGAGCTATTAATGCCCCATAATATCCTGCAGGTTTATAGATTCTGCCAATTGTAGTTGTAAAAACGCAAGCAGTTCGTTTGGTTTCTGCGGCCAACAATGTCTCTGTAATAAAATTTTATATGCGAATATTTGAACATTAAGTAATTAAGTAATCCATGAAAAAAATTACACTTTGTACGCCATGATTAAATACCTCTGAAGTATTCCATGGAATGTGTTGAAGGTCAGCAGTGCTAAGTACCATATGTAATTTTCTTTTAGCATCCGCAAAAGCATAAGAGAGTTCTACATCATTCGGATCGATTGAAAGTCTTTCGTCTTCCACCTCTTTTGTACGGGACTGATTGCTTTCGACCGAAGCTGTATTGCTAGCTGGGCTTGGCTTTCTTCTGTATTTCGCTAATATATCATCGGTAGTATCTGAAATTAATCAAAAGAACAATTTATTATACTGTCTAAAACTTGCAGGAAAACTTTTCCTTTTTTTAAGCATTACTTTCCGATTTATCTTCGATTCTACAAAACTACTAAAACAGAAACCGTTTTATTGTAACAAAATAATATACAATAATTGTTAATAGTTATTTATTAATATCTTACCGCTTGCGACATTACCGGATGATGTTACATGTTCCGACATAATCCTGCGTAACCTGTGCCTGCACACATCGACGCCGTCGCCACCAGCTTCTCGATCGAACCATCTGTCGTCCGTCACGCAGATTGCTTTACCTCTACGATTCTCAATAACAATTTTAATTTATTTAAAAAACCGCGTTTGTTTTTTTAATCGTCGTCCAACAATTTCTTATCGCCACGCTCGGCGGTCATGTCAAAGCTTATGCTCTTTGGAATAGCTCCCGTTGATGCCATTTGGCTTGGAAAATTGGGAATCGAACCATTTACCGCGTCACAAGTGCCATTAACCGTTGGTGTTGGCAAATCTGACGTTGAAATGTTACTCTTCACACGAGGTTCTGATCCGGAACTGCTGCTGGATATTACGCTAGCTGTGCTTAATCGGCCTACGGTATTCCCGACGCCATGCAGTTGTCCAACTCCTGATTCACAAAATTCACACTAGATCTATAAACGTTCTTCGGTGGGAAAGACAACAGATTGACAGAAAGATTAAGTGAAGAAATGCAAACCTCTGTTTTCACGTCACCGTTTTGGAACTTCTCTGACAAAAGGCGCAGAAATGATTAGCTGATTAGCTGATAGCAACGCCGGTGCGACTGCAGCCGCCAGTGATGTGATTGTGTGCAGGTGCTTGACGTTCAACTTGCTTACCATTGTCAATTTGAAGTTTATCTATCAAGTGGACCATGCAGCCTGTCGTCCCGTAATGGTTTACCATAGTCCATAGTGTTTATATTGTTAGCGTTTTTTTCTACACATTCCATCGTACTACGTTGGTAATCGGACTTGGTTCCACCACGACCTGTCACATTTGACGAAGATGGCAATGGAGATGTTGTTGGTGATGGCTGATGAACTATCGAGTTCCTATGCCAGAATTTTCTCGAATCTCCGAACGTGATGCTTGAACCATCCGGACCTGGAATCAGAATAATTATAGATCAGTAATTATAGTTGCGATCAAAAGTCATCAGATATTGCTAATATCACGTTATATAATTGCAGTATACTTACATGGAGTTGCAGATTGAAGAGTTTCTTCATTTCTCTCGGAATCAGCACGGCTTTCTATTTCGATCTCGGATCTAACCGTATCATCAGACCTATGAAAATATTGTCAATGGTAATTATGAAGATATCTTACTTCAAGTAAAATTATATTTTACGAATGTAATATGTAGTATGTAATAATATACCTGGCAACACTAGCAGTGTCATCGATATCTACTTCAGTTAATCTTTCCGAATCGCTAGCTAATATATCTGTGCTCCAGGCTTCAAAAGCGGTTTCACTAATTTCTAACATGGCTAGCGTAGGTTCGGCAGGTAACACAGACGCAACCTGTTCAGTAGGAACAGCCCAGTGAGAAACGATACATCGGATCGATGTCGATTAGACATCGAAATCTCGATATCAATACAAAATCGATCTTCACATCAATTTCGGTATTCAGGTGGTCACAGCTTTGACATTCATCGATATCGAAATCTTTGAAAAATCGATATATTTCGTATGACAGCTAGAGCGCTTTTATAACGCCCCAATCAGCAAAAAAATGTTTTCAAAATATTATTTTTTAACTTTGTTTCTTAAGATGCAGTCTACTATGATAATAAATATTTTCTCGTATCTGAAAAATCTGAAAAAAACACTTACCTTGGTGGGATTCGAACTCGGGACCTCTGGATCGTGAGCCAACTGCCTTACGTGGTAGACTACTTCTTAATTTAATGAAGTGTTGTACATATATAGTCTACATATGGTATAACCAGCGCAAATATATAATTTTTCAAAAATCATCTTAAGAAACAAATTCAGTTTAAAAAGAGTAATAAAATTTTGAATTGGATATGTGATATAATATTTCTTAATGTCCGGTGAATGTCAGAAACCAGTGCCGGCTCATTACGAAATTCACCCGGGATGTCGAATAAATATTAAGTAAATGTTTTTTCAAATCATTATTGCAAGTGAATAAGTAATGTAAAATAAATATTAAATAAATGTTTTTTAAAATTATTATTGCAAATGAATAAGTAATGTAAAATAAATATTAAATTAATATCGAATAAATGTTAAATAAATGTTTTTAAAATCATTATTGCAAATAAATTATTAATGTAAAAAAATATTAAATAAACGTTAAATAAACGTTTAATAAATATTTTTTTTAAATCATTACTTCAAATAAATAATTAATGTGAAATAAATATTTAATAAACATTAAATAAATATTATTTTTACAATGGATTATATAAATGTATAATTAATAAAAATAAAAATTAAAAACACATTTAAAAAACATTGTCTGCTGATTGGGGCGCTTTTTGATGTCATAAAGAGAGTTTGCAAACGGAGGGAATTCCATTCCAACCTCTTTGTAAGAATTTTGACATTTATGAAAAATATAACAATCGAATCAATGTCAAAACAATATCGAATTGATGTCGATTTGAACTCTTCGACATCGATTCGACATTGTTTCGACATCGATTCGATTGCTATTTCTTACTGCAATAAAATACTATTAAAAATCAATAAATAAACTAACTAAAATTATCAATTTAAACAAGAAATTAAATTTTAAACTTTTTTATTATATCCCAAAAATATGGGATCCCAAATTAAGAGTACAGAGGCGTTTGGCAGAAAACCAAATCTTTACCATAGTCTATTTTAAAGGAATATCTGACACATTTCGTATTTATTATTATAACTAACTCACAAAAATGATCAAATGTTTAAAAAATTGGCAAAAGTTCTTATAATCTAGTAAGAAAGAGAGATAAGAATATAAGTAAGACGTCAAAATAGATTTTTATAGCTTAAAGTATTCTCAAAAAAATATAAATAATAACACATACGTTTCCAAAATAATTTAAACAATTTTTTATAATTTTTTTAAATAGTTGATCAATTTCGTGAATTAGTACGTTAAAAAATACGTTAAAAAGAAAAAAAGAAGAAAAAAGAGGAAACATACACACACGTACATAAATATACATTATAACAGAAAATATCATCATAATTTAATTATATTAAGTAAAAGGTAAACGCAAGAACATAAAATTAAGTAAATATATGTCGATTTTAAACAATTTAAACCACTCAGCTGAAGCTGAGCGGAAAATAGCCAGTGGGAAATAGTAATCGAATCGATGTCGAAACTATGTTGAATTGATGTCAAGAGTTCAAATCAACATCGATTCGACATTGTTTCAACATCGATTTGATTGCGTGCATCATGTATGACTCTTAAATTATTCGACAAAGTTGTCCCAATATATTTTAAGAATATTTTATAATAATATATTTTAAATATTTATAATATTTTTAAAATAAATTTATAATTAATTAATAATATAATAATAACTCATTATTCTCACTGAAAAAAGTAACTTATCGTTACCATAACTCGTTTTTCTCATCAAAAAACGTAATCCCTGGTAACAAATTTTTCATATAACAACATATATATAAATGTATATAATCCTTTTAAAAAAAGGCATTATATATATATAAATTTATATAAATTATATATAATATATATTAGATCGCATACTTAGTTAATGTATAATTTAAAACACAATAATTTTCAGCTTTCTTCGATTCAGGAAACAATTTAGTTCTTTTCATCTCATAAGTCGAATCGATATCGAACCGATATCGAATCGTTGATAATGGACAAACATGAAAAACATTGAAAATCTTGAAAGAAAGTATTATATTATATTGCTACATGCTACCAAAACAGATTGTTTGCAAAGTTATCATAACATCGAAATAATCTCGAAATATTTGAAACTATCGATGTTCAACAACCTGCAGAACCGCATCGATGAGATCTGATGGAATCGATATCGAATTGACGTCGATCCGATGTATCGTTTCTCACTGGGAGCAAGCAATATTCGATCCTGTTGTTCAACTATTTCGCTATCTGAGG
>JASTWK010001849.1:0-23393 GCA_030770225.1 Temnothorax unifasciatus | reverse complement strand
TATACAACTCGATACTCGAGATAAAAGAACGAAAAAAGTGATAAAGGAATTTTTTGTTACCGAAACGTAAGTCTTGCAATCCGACACTTTCAATTTGAAAGTCAATTTCGAGAAGGTATTCGATGTATACAAATTTTATACTGAATAGAATGTAATTAAGTAACGCGACGTTAAATAATATTATAATTTTACATTAAATACGAATAGTAATGCTTAGCAACACATCACACAAAAACAGTCATTTATAATTTCTTGATATTCTTTCTAAATGCACAATGTAATATAAGTTGAAATGATATTGGAGAATTGTGAATGTAGTGGGTTATTAGACGAAGTGGTGAATCATTTGTCGCAAAATTGCCTAGTAATGCGGGCGCGACGTGGTATGGGATACGGGCACAATGTCAAGAATTTCCCTACAGTAAAAGTTTAATTTGCATGTCTTTTTAGAAAATAACACCGAACAATGAAATATTTCTAGGATCAACTGTACCTGAATAACGATCGGCCAGTAACGAGCAGAACAAAAAGCAGCCGACCATACACCCTTGCATTCAGGTAAAAAATGGACGTCTGTAGGGAGTGTTTTGCCCGTATTCCCATGTGTTTTCTATTTTCGTTTCATTATTCGTATATTAATTGCTTGGGAATTCGTATAGTTTCGAGTATTTAAAAATTTGCTTTATTCGTGCCGAAGTATATGTACGAACATTGTCAAATACGCTGAGGGATGCTAAGAACGTAAACACGTTACTCATTATCCTAGCGAGGGGGAATTAATTGAAATAATTTTACATGCAGGCGGCAATTTATGCACTTGGCGATCCCGACACCATGATAAATGACCACCGAAACAGTATTCGAAGTTCTTTCCAAGCGCGAGAATATTTTTTTTCTCGACACTTCGCTCCCCCCCGAGAGTCTACCTCTCCTCTTCCCTCGTTTTAATCGTTTTCTCGATCACGAACGTCTCTAATGAAACTGACATTCCGAAACAAGAACCCCCCGAAGGTCCGGGACGTGAAATAGGATTTCGTCTTCGGGGTCGGATTAATGCACGCGGCCGTTTAATCCGACAATATTAATGACCGCCGATTCTGCGCCTCGCGCGCTCGCTCACGATTCAAGGATTCTACGGTCTTTAGAAATGTACGAACGGCGAAAGAGAGGAGAGGAGAGGGGAGCAGAGAAGGAGAGAAAGAGAGAGAGAGAGAGAGAGAGGCCGAAGAATATACATCCAGCCGCTGCGTAAGCCTATTCAGAGTCTGGCTTACGCCGCCGGACGACTACCGGAGTTCCACGGCTTGAAATTAATCGAGGTCTTATCATAATAATTTTATTCAGCTGTTTTGAAAGAGCCCCGTCTAGTCGGAGGAAGATCGAAAAGAGGTAAAAAGGGGAGACACGTTGACTTCACCAAGACCCTCTTACCATCTTTCTTTAATTCGCGACCAAAGCGTCTCCTTCGATTTCGCCCGCGTGATTCGTAAGAATTAGTGGAACGCCACGACGTCTTTTGAGCTGAAGGATATATTGAGGCGAACATAAGGATTCCTTCGTTGTTCGTGGCCACAGAAGCAGTTGTATATTCTAACGTCGTTTCGAGTGCTTTTTTTATTGGCACATATTTTTCATATTCCTGCACTCTCACTATCAATATTTTTTACGACTTTGCATACATTAGGTGTCTTCGAACACTTTCGCTACGAAAGACGTCCATGCACGTATTGTCGAAAGCCGATTAAAATATGTCTACTGGAAACATTTACGACTCGTCTGCGTGCACCGTTATACATCATTCGAAGCGTCTGTCTTAAAATAAGCCCAAGAATTCCCGAACACGCGTCATATCTCGTGTTGCAATATTTCGCCTTCGACCCTTCGAGACGGCCGGCGTCTCTTGCGTTTTGCGACTCGCTGTCGTTTCTCTCTCATTCTCTCTATCCCTTCGCTGCCGACAGTTAGCATAATCGATCAATTCCCATTCGATGCTCCGATGCCGACTACAGAGTCAGGCACACCTGTAACCGATGGAAAGCACGGCTGTAACTCTTGCAACCGTAGTCAACTCCGCTTCCATCGCGAGATAAATTCCGTTCGTGTTCCGGCACACCGCGAGTCGGCGCAATAAAATTTACATAACACTTCGTCGATTAGATACGAGTGTTCTACCTCGCGCGGAGCCCGCTGATTTCTTCCGTGAGGGGGCATTAAGAGGCCGCACGGTGTTTTCTGAGAACGGCCGCGAACCGCATTTGGAAGCGCCGATGCAGGCGCAATAAAGTGTTTTCGCGGCAAACTATACACATATAAAAAGCAAACGGAGATATTGGACGTTACCGCGACCTGCTGATCGCCGGCGAATAAATATGAATATCTATGTGTTGGCAGGGAGACGATACAGCGACGCACGGATGCTAAATGCTCGGATATATCTAAAACGATGCAACCGTATAGCGTATTTTTACATTACATTGTTACAGAATTTCCATATAAAATCGTAGTTTGAATTTCTTTGAAGATTCCGATGTGTCTGCTTTGTTAAAACGGCTATAATCAATGACGGGATCAATACTTACATAGGCCAACTATGCTGCACTCTCTGTTTCGGACAACACCAGGACGACGGTTGGTACATCAGCATTGCTGAAAGAAAACTTCTCAAGTCGTGAATTCAATTACGTCGGCGGTCCAAGGGTTCTTCTCGCGATCGTCAATTACATCCGTCACGTGACGACAACGCGCCCTTTTTTTCGAATGCCCTTATCCGCTCGTCCTTTCTTACGAGAGCCTTTTTCACATAATTCCAATTATCCACGCCGTCCCGTTCGCGTTCGTTCGCGCTCGTCTTCCCGACAGCGCCGCGCGCATTAATTAGCGGAAGCCTCGTCGGCTAACCCGCAAAAACTTTTCGTAAGAAGTTCCCCCGTCATTTTGTCGAGCCTCCGGGACACGCACGAGGATACTTTCCATTTTTTTCCTCGTTTATCCTTTTCTCTCTCTCGTTCTCACCCCGTTGTCGCGGCGAACAGGTTTCCTTCGTTAGAGGTGGAATGAGGAGGGATTAAAGAAAGGACGGTATCGTCGCGACGACTCGTTCCCCCATCGTCTCTTCCCTTCGTGGTCTCGGTTCGTTAATTTCTTGATACGTCCGCGTTAATTGTGGGTAGCGAGCTGTCTAATAGAAATAATATGATAATTCGGCGGCAAGGGTCGCCCGAGCCGCACTCACGGTCTCAGAAGTTTACGGCGGAAAAAAAAAGATCGAGACACGGAAAAGTTCCCGCGGAAGGGGTTGTTTGCCCCGTAGAGTAAATATTGGCGCAAAGGGGTGTCGCTCGGGGATGCTAATTGATCGAAGAAAATTCGTAAGCGCCTCGAAAGCGGTACGGAGCCAGGATAAGGGTCGTTACGCGTCTTTGTAGTCCGACTCATTCTCGAATCGTGAGCCTGAACAAAAAAAAAAGGTATATTCGATCGCAAGAAAACGTAAAAATGACGGTTAAATTGATTACCATATTAATGAATGTAGTTTTGAATCGGAGAGTAGTTGCGGAGAGGGAGTACGAATTATACGTTCGGATTGATAGATTGTGCAGCTGCACGTATGTCGAAATAACTCCGCTACCGTGCATCCTGTCTGCGGATGCGCGCGAGATGGAATCGATAGTGATTTCTCGGCGGCGTCGAAATTGTACGTTGATTAATGTCCAGTTTTGAGCGCGCTTCCACCGCGATCCACAGCGAATAGGTACCGATATAAAATAATCAGCTACCGTGCATCCCGTCTGCGCATCCGTCCGTACGAGATTGGGGATTTCTTCACTGGCGGCACAAAGATTGCGCAGCGGGGCCTTAATCAGTTTAAATTAGAAATCTATCGATCTAATTGGATATTATGCCTCGTATATTGAATCATATGGATACGCCGCGTCTCTCTCTCTCCACCGGTATAGATTTTCATTCACGTTGTTTGAAGAAATCGTACGTCGTAAATAGTCGATATTACTTTTTCCTGGCCGCAAAAACTACGACATAAGAACGTTTGATCGTTCANATTTTATTTTACTCGACTCGATATGTCGCAATCCTGTCGCGATTAATAAAATTATAGAAACAATAATACATCGCGCTAAACGCTATCACGCAAATATTTTAACGTATATCAGCGTTGCGAAAATTAACATTGTGTTTTTGCGTTACTTTGGCCCGTATCATGCATAATATTCACATGCGCACCTGTAGATAGTTAATGCGTCGCTTCGGGGTATCTATGTAGCCATTACAAGCGCATCGGGTACGATGAAGAATTCCCCCACGTTGCTTGCTTTAATGAACGCTGGCACACAGGAGCTGCGAAAAGTTGATATCTCCGGCACCTGTTCCCTTCGGCGCATATTTCTACCGCGCGACTATAAGTTCGTGCGCGCTCATGCGACACGGATTATCCGGCGATCTTTATAAATGAGTTGCATCAGAGAATTTCTTCTACCTTGTACGCGTGGACTTGGGGCTATTTTATCTTAATATATTTATCGTTTACGTTTATACATGTGAAAGTTGTTGATCCATATTCTTTACGGTATCAATGTATTTCTGTTTCGCGTTTATAGTTACAACTCTATACATATACGATCGTGTTATTTTATAATGAAACGTTCTGCAGATTCAATTTTCCCACGAAAAGATCTGTTGCGTACATTGTTCGATTTGTTGTGCTTCTTCTTCTTTCTACTATAATGGTGTCTGTCATCGATATAGCCGCAACTACGAAAAAATTGATCTCCTCGCCAGCTGTTCCCTTCGGCGCGGCTCTCACCTACAATCAGTGGCGGCTCGGTCTAACGAAACGATTATGCAGACTGCGGGAGGGTCTACTGACGGGTCATACGTCGCGCATATATGTGGTGACACCGCAATTTGCATCCTTAAATCGTGTAATCTTCCAGTTTAAACGGTTTTAACGATCAACGCCCCGCTCCGCCTCGAAACGCTTTTCGGCGTCCGGCGTCGAGTGGAGCGAGTCGTGCGCGAGACGCGGCATACGGCACGTTTTAAAGGCGGCTACTGGGTGGTCGGCGAGCAAACTGCTCTCTCAGGCCCGCGAATTATGCTAATGCGGGGTATTACGAAGTGTATAATTGATATTTATAAGCGTCAATGCCCGACGGTGCTCGCGCCTCCGAGGTGTAGCGATTTCGGAATCGATCGACGAGAGAGAAAGAATAAAGAACTATCAAGTGGAAAGTTGAAATTTATAAAAGATCTTCACTTCAGATACTCTGTAAATTCTTTGTCTAAAATAATAACCACTCTTGGCAAAAAGTGCAATAATTCTGCGTGAAAGTTGATGCTTTGATGAAACATCGGGTATTTAGCTTGCTGTCGGCGCCATTGCTCATTCTTTCGCGATCCTTTGACACACATTCGTCAGTGGGCGAAGAGAAGAGACGGCTGTGTATTTTTATCTCACGATGCCACGGTGTCGAGGAGATGCCCACACGAGATACGGGCACACGCGCGTGCACGCTCCGGCGCGGCGTCTCCCCCCCTCCTCCCCCCTCGATCACGACGACGGACGGAGTCATCCGCGCGGGCCGCGTAGGGCACGGCATTCGACGGGGGGGTTAGTAAGGTCATCGAGTGTGGGAACCGAGCAGCGGCGGCGGCGGCGATGACGAGGATGACGCCACCACGTGACGTCAGCCGGAGCCGCGCGAGAAAGAGGCTGGGCCTCGAAGGAACGCGCTCGTAGATCGGAGACGTTGGCACATGAGTCACTGTGTTCCGGTACACGGCAACGAGCCGTGTTCCGTTCGCTCCGCGAGAGCGGGCGCCCCTCTAATTAGAACAGAGGCTGAAAATAAACTCGGGTCGTTTGCTTTTAATTGCCCCGCTAGACGGTCCTCGGACGAACGCCCCTCGAGAGTCACTCCTTTGTGCGTTCGCGCTTGATAAAGTCGGACTCCTCGGAATTACGTTTTTCGAGTTCCGCCCGTAACCGCTTAATTAGCCCGCGCGGCATAAATCTTCCCGGCGGTACCCACATTTTTTAACTCTAGGTTATTATAACCCGGAGCATATAAAACGAAGCGTTTCCGCGATGGGGGTAATAGAACGGTCATGTATAGGAGATGAAGTCGCTCTAGCGTCTCGTGGCTTCGGATTCCTCCGATACGAAGCACACGCCCGCACCGGGCCCGTCGCGCGTCGCGTCGGTCGAATCAGGGACCAGGGTGGTTAAGAAGAATGCATGTAATAGCGATTGACGCGCGTAGCATCGCGCTGCGCGCGCGCGGGCATGGCATCGTGAATGCAGCCGGTACTAATTTAATATTCTCCTTGCTGGGACAAGACAGCCGTGACAACGCGGCTTGCGTCGAGTCACGACGCAGAAACAATTCGCCTCGTGGCGCGGGATAATCTGGCACGCGGCACCGCGCGCGATTGTCACGAAGATATCCGACACTCTTGCACCGCGCCGTCTCGCCGCGTCATCCTCTTTCCCTTTGTGAGATACGAGATTGCGACTAAGGATAGACGCGAGCGAGCATAAAGGACTGAAGAAATACGCGAGCGACGAATGGAAGGAGAAATCGAAAGAGAATAAAGATAGGCGTACTCCGTTTTGACTTGTTTAATTTCAATCGAATAATAATTTTGATCTAAAGCTGATTAATAATATTAAGAGTGATAATCAGTGAACTAAAAAAATAACGTGCAAAAAGTTGAAACACGGTGATAGAAGACTTTCTACAGAGAAGCGTGAAAGGGAGGGGAAGGAGACGTACATGGCGACCTAACCGTACACTGTCGCGAGCCCGTATTAACTTTAACGAGTGACGGCCCACGCGACGATTCGATGGGTCGCAGGTCAAGCAGACGTGAGAATCTTCGTGGATTCTTCATTTCTCTGACCTTCGGGATGAAAGCGGAGGTTTGCCCGACAGGTTGACTAACATCGACGTCGTCCTCTCCGTTGTATACCCTGTGTTGCCTTAGCTAGCAAATATTCTTTAATAAATTAGTTGATTAGTCACAGCATGTTGCTTAATGAGAAAGAAACTCGGGGAATTTTTCTAACGAAATGATCTTACGTGAATTTTTTTCTCTTTTCTTTAAACAAGAAGGTTCAATTTTCTATGTCTCTTCAAGGACATGTCGCTAAATGAAATAAATCAGGCTCATGAAATGCGTCACTGGCACGTCTTTCAAACTAATATAGAATAGTGTTCCAAATGATCAAGGTTAGAGAAGAAGGTTACTGTCTTTGTCTGGCTAAAAGCGTTTATTCGGTAATACATTTAGAAACATTTCTCTGTCCTTGAGAGAGGACAATTACGGAGGGATTCGGTGAAAAATTTCACCGGGGCAAACGATTTGTTGCCCTGTGCTAACGAGCGCATACGCGCGCGCCGGTTTTGTTCGTAATCGTAAAAAACCGGAATCGGGCGGGGCGGCCAATAGCGCGTCTGCATTTAGCAGCGAACAGAAGCCAATCCTCGACGCCGTCGTTTTTCTCTCCCTTTACCTTTTCTCTCTCTCTTTGCCCTCTCTCTCTTTCCCCGCTCGCGGTCCGGGCAGTCCACTCTGGCGATGATTACGCATATAAAAATGTAATTTCTCACCGCGAGCCGACCATACGCGACGCGTGTGGTCTAGGCCGACGCGCGTGTGGCCACAGGCCGAAATTTACGATTAAAAATCGACGACGCGATGCGTGAGGTCGTAAACCTCGATGGAGCCCACGGATTCTACAAAGCGATCGATTTGTCATTACGAAACGTTTTCGATAAAGATCCGTTCGGGAGATAAGGGTTACTCCGTCGGGCCTTTTTGTCCTAGTTGCGCGACTGATTTACAACGGCTGCTGCAAAATGTCCCCGTGGAATGGCCGATTAATCAAGTCTTTCTTGTCTGAAAGTTCGGTCTTTCAAATGGTCGAAAAAACCAGAATTTAACGTTTGATATTGACGCACTTGAAGATGGAAAGAAAATAATTTGTTTAGTAAAAATAAATGTTTCGTTGTTTATTTGATTTTTTAAACTATATGTACGATGGTATCTAATAGAGTTATATTGAAATACACTAACACATATCAATGTAAAGCAATGTTCTTAGAAAAAAATTTATTGTGAAAATAATATTAAAATCACTTATTTATTCTGATGTCTGAAGCAGCATGCTTACAATTAGTTAAATTAAAATGTATGTCTCGTTCTGATATATTTGAGTAATTTTACAAATAGGTACAACTTTAAATCAGCACGGTGCAAAAAATAACATGACGAAATTCATTTCGTTCTGCTTTCTCCTATCTAATTTATGCCAACATATACAAATGAAGCTTCCCACATCGATAGAATATTTGTCAATGGATGCGAATCATTCATGGAAATTTAGATTTGTGGGTAAGACAGGGTAGCTATTTTTTGTCGCGGCTTCTGTTAGCTCCGTTGCATATCTCCGCCGGGAAATACAGATTTATATGTTTGCCGGCTGCGGACAGTCGTTTCCTCGGAGTCGCAATACGGTATTTCCGTCTCCCATGCCTATTTCCCGTCGTCGCGCATTTGTCCGTGAAGGGTGAGGTGTGGTAAAAATATAAAGCCCGTCAGTTTTATGATACCGAGAGGAGTTTTTTTTTTGCTGTATTCCGAGATCCTGGCGGGAAGGGTTGTACCGTCATACAAGTCAAAATATTGCTTTATTGAGATGTCTAATTTTGCTGTCTACCCGGAAAGGGTTTCTTCGTAGAAAGGATCGAGTTCTGCTCGCGTTTTTAAACGGAGCAAACATGAATTATTCAAGTTTAGCGTCACCAAAACTTTTGCAGGTAATGTTAGGTTTTTTTTTCTTAGAGTTTTGTAAAAGGGTTGTCAGTACAGTTAGGTACTTTTTAGATTTCACAATAAATATATTTCGACACACCGTCCAGTCATAAAGTTACTTTAAGAATCGTTTTTACTTCCTCACACAGAATTTTTTTACTTTACCGTTATAACTCTATTTTTGCTACGTTCAGTCCTGTATTCGTTTTCAATATTTCTTTTCGAACAACTTTTCGAAATCAGGATCTATCGCTGTCTTTGCGGCTAGCTACTGAAAAAGGAGTATGAAAAAAGGAATGACCTTGTGACTACCGAGTTGAATAACGGTTTCCGCATTTTTTTTGCGCGTTTCGAACGGTAAAGTGATTGGTTAGCAAAAGTTTCTTTTTAAACCTTCCTCTGCAAAAAATCAATTTGACCGGTGGAAATAAAATAGTGACCGAGCAACAGCTTTCGTATTTTTTGCGAATTTCAGCTGACACTGAACGTTTCTTTCTGGAGACGCTTCTCTGTGACGACAATCTCCGTAGATAGAAAATGAAATTATGTATTGCTTAGAAACACAAGTAGAATTAGAAAATAAATTTTTCTTCATCCTTTTTCTATTTTATTATAGGCGCGTGCATACCCAAGTTACGATATCCTATCTTAAATCATTTTAATGGCCGGTGCGTTTAGGCCACCGGAATGTGGTGTAAAATTTCAATTAATATAATTTGGAAATAATGATCCCGTGTAAGCTATAACATTTAGATTAGATCTACTGGACGCAGAGTTTTATAGATCATAAATCCGTTCGAAACACAATCATAGATTTAAGTGCGTATACATTCTCTCCACGGGAAAGAATAAGATTCCTCGTCCACAAAGTATCCACAAAGAGAACGTATGGTGGGGCATAAATGCAAATACTCGCCACCATTTTTTCGCAAAAGTTTCTCAACTCTTTGAGGCGTATTTGCATTTTGCGAGTGTACCAACCGTTCCAAATGTTATTTTCTCTCAAAAGTATTTTTAGAACATAGACACGCCGCCATGCTATTTGTGTTTTATATGTCAGTTAGTATATAACGAAAACGTCCATTGCATAAATTGTGTATCCACTTTCGAGCATGTCGGCGACCAGTGCATCACGAAAGGAAAGAGGACGAGGAGAGGGTCTACCCTGGCGGGCAACAGGGAATTTTACCGCAGGGGGAGGGACGGAATCGGAGAGGTAGCCGGAGAGAACGAGAGAGAGATGATTTGACGGCGCATTAACTTTCAGTTAGCCGCGAACATAAAAGTATCATAATTTTAATCGTAAAACCACCGTTTTGTACGACAGGCGACGGGCTTCCACCGTCGATCGGTCGTCTCGCGAGACTCTCCGTGTCCGCTACCCTTTAACGTGACGCGGATAAATTCGTGCCGCGAGACCACCAAGGTGGCGGCAGTCGTGCCTCCGCTCGTGATACACGGTACAATGAGTACGCGCGTCGCTCAAGAGCGCATTATAACGCGACCCGCGAGGTCCGTTCATCAACCCGCTGGCAGAATTAACATCGAATTAAGTCCGCTGATCGAGACGCGCCGCATGTTCTTAACGCCGCCGCCGTGTGGATCCGTCGGAAGTCCGATAGACGCAGATTAATTGAACATGAGTCTGTAAGATACATGATAACGGTGGATTTTTATTTGATACGGTCATTAAATTTTACGACATTGATGAGCATAGGCAAGAATCGATGAGATTTTTTTTCCATTCGAAGATAATGGAAAAAGTGTATATACGTATAATGTTCATTATTTTTAGCCCTAAAAAATCGCGCAACCTTGAACGTAAAAAAGCGCATGGACTTTCCTCGTTACATTGTCTTTCGCGAAGAATAATGGTTCTTTAGAAGAAAGACCTTAAAATTGCTAAGAAAGTGGCCGTTGCCAAATCTCTCGTAAAAATTGTCTCTCTTGTGTCGTTTTTTTAGAAAGAAAGAAAAAATCCTCCAGAATGTTTTTATAATAGTGGTTTAAACTGTAACACCGTCGCGAAACTACAGGCAACAGGCAATGGCGGCTCGACCTTGATCTCACAAAAAAATATCATTTAAACTGTAACAATGTAAAGAAATAAATAACGTCCTTGTAGTTTTTGTAATAAATTATTATTTTGCTCTACATTTTCTGAATGTCTTGAAAACGAGAGTAGATTCCCGGGAAGCTGTGAAATTTTAGGACTGTTTTTTAACAATACAAATATCGTTTTTTTAGCCAATTTTTTCAGGCCTTTATAACTAGAACACCAGGTATAAGTAATAGAAGACAATGTCTAGACAAGTGTGATAAAAATATGGAGCAGATTTTAAAGAGAAAGTTTTTTAATAATTTAAAAAAACGGTTTGCCTTTTTTTACGACAAATAATACAATTTTGCGGTAAAATAGATTAATCCTAAATTCGACAAAATTTAAAAAGTAAACGTAAAATTTTATAATAAAAAAAAATAAAATAGTTCTATGTATATGACAACAAATGAAAGAATTATTCTATATTATATATAGTATTTCTCTGAAATGTTTCTCTGAAAGTGTTTATGTAACGAAACATAGAAATATTAAAATAGGAGGGAAAGAAAATGTTTTGTACAGTAACGACTTCAGTACCAGCAGCGGGCGACGTTTCGTTTACAATTTTTATGTTGTGATAGAATGACGTTACCTGTTACTCGAGACATTATTACTTGGAATTTCACTAACTGGAGCATATCCTTTGCACGTAAATTTAATTTCTTTTAACCAAGAGACGAATGTCTAGGCAGGTTAAACGCCAATATCAAATGTCAAAGGGATTTCAGCCTTGGATTCCTTCCTCTTTACTCTGTTTTACTTATATTATGCATTTAGGACATATTTTAGTCTTGTGTTTGACAATTTTCGGTCTTTACAATGCATTTATAAACTAGGGTTAAAAATGTTGACCCTATGAAATATGAAGACGTTGTGCTTATTACATAGAATATGCAAGGTTGCGCTTTATTGGGATGTACTAAAGTTTCGACACTGTGACGACACTGCAAAGGTTTATGCTTGTGTCATAAATAACACTTTAGATAAGGGTTGATTTTTCGTACTTTTGGTTCAATGGCGTAACTTGGAACTCCACTCATAAATCTCTGCATTATTTGGTTCACTCTTCTTAACTCTTGCTAAAACAACCTATTTTAAGATCAGTTGAGAAGTGTAAAGGGACAAAATTATATCTGTTCAATGTACCGCTTTATCCTTGAAATAATATGAAATAAAATTTCTGTCACATGATATCATGTTTTCGAAATAAAACATGTTTGGCTATAATATGTACAAATTTTTTTTATGTATGAAGTTTTTCTCACATTGTAAGAACATAAGATCTGTAAGAACTATTTTTCTCTCTTTTTTTCTTTCTCTCTTAACAAAATATTTTTATCAATTTTGTCAGAAAAGTTTTTAAATACATATTATTCTAAAATTTTTTAATATAATTTTGGAATGTACATACAATTTTATCTACCGGGAAATTCACATACAAGAAAATAAATGAAAAATTGCAATTTCTAACTTTCTATATTGGCGCATGGGACACAGAGAGTTCAAATGTCTCATTGAGCCTCCGAACATAAAGCTATCAAGAAGTTACATAATGACGCGACATAAATACAAATAGACACATAATTTAAACTGCCTATAGATTAGTCGCAGTAGAAAGTAGGAACTATTAGTTTTAGAAACATTTTTGCACAAAAACACTTTTGCGAAAACTACAAAGAGTACCGAAATGCATATGTCTTTCAAGTTGCCATTCTGAATTTTTACGAAGAGTATTTTTTAAGTCCCTTCCTTGCCGATCTTAAAGCCTAAAAAAAATAAATTCTCTTATTGGGATGTTTTTCACGATTTTTTTCCATGGTCGTCCGCATAAAATACGGACAAAGTTATTTTTTAAAGTAAAATGTGCGCGTAACGTTATGGTGTTGCCAATTTATCGTGAAAATTTTCGCACAAAATTGTTGTTCTTTGATCGAATAGCCTTACCGTACACGTCATGCTGTGTTTTTTTGAAATAAAATGTCTCCGCCAACCGCATGACGATGTCGCTCGCACGTTTAAGTTCTTTCAGCCTAGTTTTTAGTTATTATTAGAGCGTTTTTTTCAGTGCGAACGAAGCGTGCTGGATGCCGGCACGCGCCCTTCTCGTGTTCCCATTTCAATTTGTTTGAAGCCTCTGTGTCAGATCCTCTTGGCTTTGTTCGAGAGTCGTTAAGACTCACGAGATGATAGAGTCATTTCAGAGACAATCTGACAAAAAATATAATGGAACGTTGTCAGAAATAATTTTTACGTCACGCGGCGACGCTGATTTTTATCGAAACAACGGCAGGTAGACAAACGAGAATGAACAGCACTGACTTGCATACGTGCGGGCATTAATAAGAAAGAGGATAATACGAGAGTAAGCGCGCTGGTCTCGCTGATTGCGAGATTGGAATGATAAACAGAGTGATTGAAAGAAAACCGATGACAGTGCAGAAAGAGAGGTAAGGAATTAAAGTGTAGAGTAGCAATGAAATATTGTCGGGGAGAAATCAATAAGAACAGTTGTAAAATTAAAGATGTGATTTTTGCATTTTTTTTTTGTGACAATTCTAAGGAATATGAAAGTGCTTAACTCTTATTTCGCCTGTTTCGGTCGTTAAGTCGACATTTCAAACACGGTATGTCAACATCCTCCGGAATGATGTCACCGAGAGAGATATAATGAGACGGCGTTGCAAATCCTCCCACTTCGGTCCTCCTCGCTGTGGGATCTTACGTGCATTTCCGTGTGGGAGGAAATGCTCGAAATTGGATACTTTCCAAGGGATCGTGCCTGCTCGAATAAATAGCGCTATCGAATATTGGAGACCACTTGGTCGTTCTAAAATACTATAAATCGCGAAATTTGATACTTGATTATCAGGCGGATGCATTTCTCTTCTTTCCGATTAATATCGTTCTTTCGAAAGAATCAAACGTATTTTTGTACGTATCGTATCGTGGTAATATTTAATCTTTCAATTATTCATACTTCATGCTGGATAACTGTTGTGATGAGCTAATGTATGAACATTAAGACGTAATATCTATATATCATAATTTTAAAATATTAGCAGCAAACTGATGAAAAATATAATTAAATTTAAGTCACTTCATGTGGAACTTCCACAGTAATTTGACTTTGTTTGCTTCGTGAATGCTTGCGCAAACTTTATGCAAAAATTAGGACAACGGAATATTATCTTCTCTAATTATAACTTGAAGCTACTCTCCTGGGCTCGGTCCGAACGGGAACCTGGCACCATTCGCCCGTGCGCCTAATATATCTCATTAAAATATCGTGTAATATAGGTAATCTGATCTGATGTGGATCAAAATTGTATCGATCGACCATGGAAAATCGCTAAGTGATCCCTATCCGCGCACAAATTACTCCAGCCCATAATCACCGTCTCGTAATTACGATCGGCTAAAATTTATCGTCTTTACCATCGTTACGTTATTTCCGAGGGACCTGTGCATGCAATTAATAACCGACGGAAAATCACAAAGTGTTCCCTGCGCGTAAAAATTATGCGCAAGCGCTTAATAACGATCATCCACGAGTTTTGCCGTGAGTCGCGTCTTTCGCGATAACGCGCGGAGTCTGCGATTAAAAATCAGACGGATTCTCGCCGCGAAGTGTTCCGTGGAAAATCGTAAAGTGGGTCCACGCCGGATCAGTCGAATTTTCGCAGGTTTCTTGCGCGATGTTTCTCCAGTTGCTGGACGGAGTCTCGATTAACAGATTGTTGAACGGTGTTTTTTTTTTTATTTCTCACCGATTAATTTTAATTTCCGCACATCGCTAGTCTGCGGAAACCCATCATCATCATCCGCCCCGACACGAGCGTTTTGCTATCGGATCATGCGAGCGGCTTCGTAATACACGCACGCATTTTGCACTCTCATGAACTTTCCTTGACCTCGCGTCTACTGATTGGGTATTCTTACGTGACTCACGCATACCTGAAATCATAATTCACGATCACGAAAGATTGGAAAATACGTCTGCTCCGGGAATAGATGTATTTTTTTATCGGAGCAACAGTTGATTTAACGTTTCCAGAGAAGCAAGTAGCGTCATTAATACATTTGCATAGCTATGTATGTCTGCGTCACACTGATTCTGTCGAGAAATATTATTAGATTGAGAGGATATGGGATATATATTTTCCATTACATTTGTATATCATGCTCTTCTATTTAATTCGTTTCTGCAAGTTAGTGCGATTTCTCACGCGAAGGGATTTTTTGGTATCTTGTTTTTCTTCGTTTGTAATTTGGCGTGATCACGAATATGCACTTCTCACGGAAACGATGGAGCGAAATGTTTTATTCTTTTCTTCTGTCGGTGGATTGAGATTGAACACTCGAAGCAAGAACGGAAAATCGTTTGAAGATAATTGATGTATCTACTATTATAGATACTAGTAGTTATAGCAATACTGTTTTGTACGGTTTCCTTAATTAAATTCTAAGAAATAATTTTGGAAGTTTTTTACGAGAACTGTAATAACGCTGACCTTCCATTGAGGAAACGTAGACTAAACACGCGATTGCTGGTTCCTATAAGTATCACTAACGCCGGCACCCTTTCGATGATAGAAGCCTTCCTACAGCGATTTTCGGCACGGGTCTCTGTGCTCCTTTTATGCGATCCAGATGTATCCGAAGTGGAACAGTGAGACGAGTTCTTACGTCGCGCCGCCAGCTTCTGGTACGTGTTAAGGTTAGCAGATGCCTTTTCTAGGTCCAATAATCATAACTTCGAGCTTTCATCTCACCCTCTTACGCAGCACCTAAATAGGCTGCTTAACTTATTTATCGGCAACAGAAAAGCGCCAATTACTCGTTCGCTCCTCGAAACGACGTGTCAATTTTCTCATTATAATTTTACAACTGTCGTTCGCGCCGTGTGAAATGTCGTCCACTTCCGTTTACTTATACTCCACACCGAAAATTTATACTAGACACGTGTAAATAAACGCGGCTACATCCAATGACGACAAAAAGGAAAATTTACTTTTAAAACATTCGCAAGCGTGCACAAAATTGTTTGTGTTCAGACCGTTCCTGTTTTATTCGTAGGCTTACGGTACTATACCCAGATATGTTTACGAGAAACAAACATCCGGCTTCGCGCCCGTTTGGATGCAAATTAAGTGAATTTCACGGTAGCAAACGCATTGGATTTGACGTGTGCATGCCAAAATCAACACCGGAGAAATGGAGCGGCGCCAGCGAGTTATTCTTCTAAAAGCATGGCCCGATTGTCTCTCTTTGGAAAATAAATATTTGTTAAAACAATCGTGCGCGCGGACCGGCGCGACGCGACTCCAATTTCCACCGCAAGCAGCGAGCGCTAGAGAGTTGCAAAAAGCTGGTTTGCGCCGCCGAGGAACGTGCGTGTCGGCGGAAAGGCGGCTAAAGGCGGTGGCCTTCAAAGAGGTTTTCCCTGAAAGGAGTGGTCCTGAGCAACTGCAACCTCCTTTTGTGCGCATCTTTGTCGGCGGACCTGAACGCTCATAGCGGACGCCTGCTGCAGACTGCAGTCGCACCCCCCGCTAATTCTTGCCTTTGTGACTGAAAAATGCGGCCAAATTACAACGAAGCTCTGCCACAAATTGCAAAAGTGTTTTAAGGTGATTTTTAAAGTAGATTTTCTTTTCTCCTTAACCCTTCGGTAGACGCGTGAAAATTTGAAACGTGAAAAAACGCTCGTAGGGTGTAAATTTCATTCTACTTTATTTATAATATAATATAAATATTAAATCAATTAATATTTTTGGTTTTCTGTTTAATATTATTCATTGTTGCATATCTTAAAATATATTGACAGGTTGAAACTTTAATTTTAATGTTTTTTTATGATAATCGGTTTTGTATTGAAAGGAGTTTAGAACACTCATGTTTTACGAGCTGTTGTGGAGTGTAAAATATATCCTACGCGCTTACTATTGGAGAGTTAAAAGTGTCCGTTAAAGATATATCCGCGAGTAACACAGATTTTTTTTTAGATATATCGTCTTAATGCAAAAATTATTAATGCAAAATAATTAATAGAATTTATTTCTCTCTGAAATTAGAATAATATATCAAAAACTCTCAGAAGATGGGTATTGTATACAAGGCTTCTAAAAATTTTCTAACATTTCCACGATACTTTCACACCCATAATTTGAAAGATGCTTCAGCAATAATTTTGGCGTCTCGGTGGGCGGAGCGGTCGGAGGAGCGGTTTTGGATCCGCGCGTTGCGAAGTGCACGAAAAGTTAATTGAAGCCGCTGCTTTTCACCGGCACGCTGTACAATAGCCGATTGTCCGTATGTCGGCGTGCCTGTACGGGGTGTTTTATTATGGGGGCTTGCTGTGGCGGGGTTCTCTGGCGACCAGACACTTACCACCGTGACAGAGTTCTCGAGGATCGAGGCGTCGAGATGCCTCAAGAATATTCATTCAAACTACGGCATGAAATCGAGGGGCGTGCAATGGGTAATTCACATCTACAGCTAGAGAAGAGGGTTCTCGTGAAATCTATTAATTCTCCTTGAATACGTGTCTTCGTACGCTCGTTTCTACGGTTTTCAGCGAAATTTGACGGAATTACTTGAAATTAATTACATCATAATTGCATAAACATTACAAATAAGTGATATATTTGCGAATGTTTGTTTTTTTTTTGTTCAAACTTTAAACTTCCTTTCTTTTGACTCTAAATAATAATGCGTTTTCTGATTATTATCTCATGTTGATTGAATGTTATCCTCATATTGATTTTCCTGTTTATCGAATGTTATTCTCATGCCACAAAATCAAAATAGCTTCAAATACACAATAAGAGTATGAGTGTGTCCCAAATCTTAGACTTCCTCGAATAATCAATTTAAGTTGGCGCGTGTTACTTGCTGGAACGAAGGCATCGAGCGTTTGCCTTGATTACCATAAAATTTCACATACGTATGCCACTTACATGCGGCAGGAAAGCCCACTACCGTGCCGCTGAATACTCGGATCTGAGAAACGGTTGCAACAAAAGTGCGCTCAGTGCAGACTGCAGGCAAAGAGCTGCGGATCGTGCGAGTCAAATCGCCGACGAGGCGACGGGACAAGTTTCGACTCTAGCGCTCGATAATTTTCATTCGGCAGTCGTGTGTATTGGGATATCCGTCGAGGGGTCAATACTTGTCGGGCTACTTAAGGCATATCCCTGTGTCGGGACAGTCGCGCGACCGGAGGATTGCATAGAGGTACGTCGCCGCGACGAATTGAAGATTTCACGGGGACCGATGCGGCTTTTGCGGGCGTCTCCGCCCACGAAGATACGTGCTGTCCTGCGTTTTACAATGTGCCTTCGTTAAGAAGAACCAGCTGCGCGATGCATAAAAATAACTGCCAGTTGAATTTCATTAAAATTTTTCAAAGAGAAGGACCGATGCAAATGCGAATGGACATTTTACTCATGTGATGGATCATTCGATAAGTTTAAATATGTTAACTTGACTTTGTATATGTATAATTTTAATTATAAGATATAGATGTACGCTATTGAAAATTACACATACTGGAGATTGCGTTGAGTTTTGATGATAGCGTACGTTTGTATCTTGTAAAAAAGAAAAAGAAATACATATATAGAAGTATGCTTTCCATATACATATAATACATAATTGGAGCAGTTCACTCATACAGGTTGACTATTTTCTCGGCTTCTGTCATCGAGTTCGGGTTCCCGAGATATAGGATTTTTCCAACAGTGATGCGCGACATTGCAAATCTCTTTTTTTTTATTCGCTTTTTTTTATTCGGAGAATTATAACGAAAATGTAGAAGACGACAGATGACGACTGTCCTGTCCTGATTAGGCTCGGTGCGGTTTAAAAGGGCGACGAAGATGCCCGGGACCGTCACGGATTTCGAATCGGCATTCAGCCGATTTCCGCGCAGCTTGGAAACGGTGATTTCGCCACGTAAACAGGAGCACCTCGAGATAGAGCGCGAAGAGAGTTGGTTTAAATTCCTTTCAGGTGACTTCCCTCGACGGATTCACTCTGGTCGTTAGCAGATGCGATCCGCTCGTGATTCGGCCGGGTTTCGTGATTTTTCACGGTTTCAGCAGGCAAGAGAAATGTCTGGCCATAATATGTCATTGTACTCCGACTCGCGGTGCACATGTGATTTCGTCCAAGCATTGTGCCGGAAGTCGGTGGTTTGGCGTCGACGAAGGTTCGTCTTGGATACATAATCGTTTCATATACTTCAGCGGGAATTTTACGTTTTCAAGGAACTACTGGCCGTATCTTACAATTCTTCACATTATTCAGCTGCTACCTTCCATTGTAATATAACACACAAATATTATCTGTAAAAGATTATATGCAATAAAAGTTCATATAGGCGTAATAATTACAATTTCATAAATATGTATAATTTCGGAAAATTCTTCACAGAAAAATTATGCATATCTTCGTATGGATTCTTGTTTTTCTTCATGCTTTCGTAGCACTTTTTTCTCAAGCTTTCCTCTGTTAATTAAATATAATAGTAAGATCTGCATACATTTTTTTTACAGTAGCGCTAAAGATATATGCTCATGTCCGCTTTTGAATAAATTCTATAACATTTCACATTATGCATTAAATGAAAAAACATCAATAAGGAATAGGATTATACTACATAATCTAAAATCTTATCTAAAAGCAATCGAAATTTGTTTTGACTTTTTGATTCTGTTCGTGATACCTACAAGTATCAGTTTCACAATTTCTCTCAGTACGATTATCTTAAATTTGATATCGAATAGTCTTCGTGACCTTATTATCGAGAAGAAATAAAACAGATATATATGACACTATATTTCGTGCACAGTCGAGCGACCAGAATGCAATTCCTTCGTGGCGCCTGCATATATTATCATGCATTGCGTTTTACGTTACGAGCGAGTGTACACACGTGTCTAGCTCTTTCAATATATATAAGCGCGTGCATATATGCGAGACTATGAGGATAATTCAGTGACTGTAAGAGCCAATGGTGAAGTTACTTTCGATCGAAGTGCCTGCATGCCGTCGAAAGGCATTCGAGCGCGAACAGAGCGAGATTAAATCGAACGTATAAGTTCGCCCATCGATAAAAGAATTTTTCTGCGTTTACCCTACAAGCCGGGCACGCGCGTTTTATTGGCGTTAATAAATTTCATAGAAGCAGAGGCGTATGGAAATCGCGCGGACCACTCGTTAGTACGTGAAAATTTAACGCGGTAATCCGATAGCGGCAGTCGGATGATGACGGCGCGTCGGTGAAAAACTGACAAATCGCTCCCCCGGATCGTCAATCAAAATCATTCTCATTCAGGCGTTATACGGGCGTCTGATTTGCATTAATAAATTTCGTTGCGCGCGCACCGGAAACTACGGCGTGAAAATTTATGACGGTGATTTCGCGGATCTCGTAGCTTGTGCTCGTGAAAAACCGCTGTCGTGGAAGAAATATCGTATTCTTCTCGCCGGCGCGGCGCGCGGCGTCTCGCCGGTAAATATCATTTCGCTCGGTTTCGCATTCGACGCAAAACGGATTTTCGTTATTAAATCGCATCAAGCAAATGGAAAAATTTATCTCAAAATTCGATCGGTCGCTCATCGTGGCATCGGAACACTTTACGTGAACATTTAGGGTTAAAATTACGATGTGCATGTAAGACGATTTTTTAAATGATCTTTTCCAGGATTTTTATAGTAAATCTTTGCATTACCAAAATTAATTTTCTCGTCGCGAATAACTAAATCGTCGTAATTCTCGCTCGGCGGAGGTTGTGAAATTCCTTGTCCGCGTGATTTAGGAAACGATCGAGGGACGTTGAAATAATTCAGCGATTGCCGCGTACCGGAGGGAGAGAGAAAGAGAAGGTGAGATAGAGGCTCGTGTCATTTGCAAATCAGCAAAGTGTATAATTAATGGCATATGACCTTTTATAGAGAATTCCCGTGTCGTGCTGTGACTCGACTGTCTATAAGGTTATCATTGGAAAACGTTATTTATCCTACGAGGGACAGTGTTGACCTGCGATACGATCGTTGTTAATCATGCTTTAAGTGCAGATTAAATTGCGATTTATATCTCGGCGAATACATAGAATTGCCTCGTTAATTTAACTCAAGGAGACTTAGCGACATTCGAAAGGAAATTGATGTGCTGTGGATGCTTCACGAAAGTAATAAGCGCGAACATTTTTTACGGCAACTTTACCTTACGTAGGATTAACGGGAAGGATAGATAATAGAAAAGCGAGAAAAGGGAGCGATAAATTTCTGTGCTTAATTTGTAATCAATAGACGTGACAGACATGTCGATAAAAGAATAACTATCGAATTCCTCTGTGATTAAATTCCGCTGTAGTGTAGATTATCTTCAAATACCTAAATATCATGTCATTTTAAAAAGTGCTTAGAATTCCAAAAGCTAAAGAATGTAGATACTAAACTTTTACTAAAAAGTCGGATACTTTTACTGCATGGTTATAGTTTTGATGAAATTTGTAAATGAGCTAATCCATCGTGATATATATATATTATCAAGAAATTCTGGGAATTTAGACCGGAAGAGAGACTGTGAATAAGATATGTTTTTTTTTCGGCGTATGTAAAGGTCCGCATCTCGCATAATAATAAATTTTGTTCACGCGCCATAAATTCACCACTTTATACGGATGATGGACCGCCGTGGTATAGAAAATTTGAACGGGTTAGCGTGAACCATACGTCGCAGTGGTATTTCCCCAGAATCGTTCCGGAAAATCGACCAAAACCATAAACTACTCGTCATTACAGTTTAACCCTTTCGAGTGTACGACAGCAATCCGCAGGCGACTCGTAAATATCGCAGGAAGTGGTGTGCCATTGTTTCCGCCTGATTTCAACCCTTTCCTTACAGTAAGAGATAGAAAGTTGGACAAGAGACGATTGTTCTTACTATTCTCTACGCCACGATTTCCAATATTTCTGTTACTATTAGAAAGCGAGCCATGAATCTGGAGAAACGTATGTGCGCGCGACGGAGCAGCAACAAGGAGATATGATAAGAAATATTTTCATTAAGCTTGTAGTTTTGTATCTTAGTGCGATAATCACACCATCCGGTGTTAACCGATAATTAAATTTTTTACTCCAACTCGCGCTACTATGCGAAGTAATTTAAATTGCTGACTCTTGACTTTTCTACGGCATGCAACGAGAGTTCTCCGCGCTAGGAATCTCGGATGAAGTGTTAAAGGCAGTATCGAAGAGCGTCATGAAAAATTCGCTTGTGAATTATATACCCGTTATACGCGTGATAGAGTACATAACTAAATGAAAGATCCTTGAAATAAAATTATGCGCAACAGTTTCGCACTGAACAGAGAGCAAGTACGAGATTAATATACGATGATTTTGCATTATGCGCGATGCGTGTAATGATATACGTTCTGAATAGACTCTTTTGCATGAATGATGAGATAATTACTTTCGCTTTTAACGTACCGCAACTTATCAATTGTCCTAAAAATATTTTCGAAGATCGGAAAGAAATTTGTAGAACTCCAGAGACGATGTTGCCCGCACGCAATCTGTAACGATGTTAGAATAAATATGACTAGGATTATCGTTTACGTTCGCGCTTTCCTTTTACTGGGGAAAAGTCGGTTTTTACTGGGTTTTTGCTGGGTTTTCGCCGAATGGATGTAGACGCTGGGATCGGATACTTTGAAATTGAAATTACGACATGGAATCTCGACGACGATTTGGCTTCCATGAAGAAGAGAGCGAATACTATAACCACTTGGTCTCTCACTCGCTCCCTCGCCTCCGCTTTTCGTTCTCCGCTTCGCGCGTGTTGCTGCATTCGGAATCTTTTTTCTTTTCTTTCCCCACGTCGAACGGTAAAAGGCGAGCATCCATTGTTTCGGCGCAGCGTTTATTTCGTTGGAAACAAATGACTGGGCGCATAAAGACGGTAACAAAAAACCGGTAGTTTCCTTCGTTAAAACTAATATATGTCACCATTATTTTAATAACGCAAAGAAAGCAAGAGCCACCGTCATTGCTGTGGTGGAAGCTGCCGCCGCCGCCCGCCGTTTTTCTGTCGCTTTTGCTTTTTCCACATCGATTGTTGAGCTAACGAGCGAACTGACAGACTGGCGACTAAAGGTCCCTGTTATTACGTTTAGATCCCGAATCTTGCAATTTCTGGATTTCCTTGTTATCCTCGTTTAGAAGTTACAAGATGATTGACAGGTGTCGCGTTGTGTAATTTAATTGGATATTGTTAAACGGAAGATATCCGTAATGACAATATCACGATTATGACTCGTCCTTCATTAATTTTTTACATCAAAGAGTTCGTTCACGTTGCCGTTTGGCCGAGTCTTTTCGGCCGCATAATGCAACGTAAAAATTACTTCATCGTCCTCGCAAAAATTTGACCGAAAATTCTCCGACG